>JAXQQM020076054.1:0-132093 GCA_034641835.2 Pinus albicaulis
CTCATCAAGTTAGATCTATCGAAGGCTTACGACAGGATAAGTTGGCAATATCTGATGCAGGTACTAAGAGCTTTTGGTTTTGATGAACGATGGATTCAATGGCTGAAATCTTTCATGACTTCTGCCCACTATTCAATTCTAGTTAATGGAAGTCCGTCCACCCCTTTCCAAAGCTCCCGAGGTCTCCGCCAAGGGGACCCTCTATCCCCATTCTTATTCATAATAGCAGCTGAAGGCCTAGGTAGACTCCTCAAAGCGCATCTAGCAGAAGGAAAGATGCAAGGGTTGAAACTATGGGGACCAAACCTCCCATTGACTCATCAGCAGTTTGTAGACGATGTCTTATTGTTTGGCCAGGCATCCTTGAAAGAATGTAAAGCAATACAAACAACTTTAGATATGTTTATGGCAGCGTCAGGGACAGAAGTGAATAATGGTAAGTCGAATGTCTATTTTTTTAACTGCCCTATTCAGATTCAGGCTTTTCTGGCAAGAACACTAGGATTCCAACGGGGTTCATTCCCTATGAAATATTTAGGAATGAATTTGCACCCCGGACCTAGTAGAATAGCAGATTGGCAGGACACATTACTCAGAGTAACCACCAGGATTCAGAACTGGTCGTTCAGGTCATTAAATGCGCCAGGAAGACTTATCCTCTTAAAGACAGTATTGCAAGCCCTACCGATCTACCAACTGTCTGCAAGAGCATGCCCAAAAGGAATCTGTTCAAAATTGGTAGGGCAATTCAAAAAATTCTTATGGCAGGGAGCTCAAGATAACAGGAAATGGGCTCTCCTCTCGTGGGAAAAGCTGCTTAAATCAAAAGCAGCAGGTGGATTGGGCCTAAGAGATCCATCTATCCTGAATAATGTAATGGGAGCAAAGCTTTGGTGGCGATGGGTGCAGGGAGGCACTGATCTGTGGAAGAATATTTGGACAATCAAATACGATATGCCTCAAACCATAGCAGGTCGTTTAAAGGCAGATATCACACCCAAAGGATCTCCAATTTGGAACCTAGCAGCACTCAACAGACATTTGATAAGGTTGCACAGTTTTTGGGAGATTAAGGAGGGGGGCACAGCGCTTTTCTGGGAAGACTCTTGGCAGCAGAGGGAAAAATTATTCAGCAGATTGGATCTGGGAGAAATTTTCCTGTTCACAAGCAGCCCCAACCAAAGACTTCTACAGCATTATTGGCAGCACAACAATCAAGACCAGTGGAGAAAATGGAAGGACAAAGCTACTTGGTTGACAGCCCCAGAAACCAATCAATGGGGCAATTTCACTAAGGAACTCAAAACTCGGAAAATAAGGAAAGCAGAGGGACCAGACATACTTAGGTGGGGATACATGCCAAAAGGATTATTCTCAATAAAAGAAGGATATAGGATTCAATCACAACAAGGCTTTCAGCCAGGCAGATCTCAGTGGACAAAAATTTGGGCATTAAAACACTGGCCAAAGGTTGAGTATTTCATATGGCTGGTTAGTCACAACAGGATTCTTACTTGGGAGAACCTTCAAAAACGAGGAATGATAGGTCCCTCTAGATGCAGCCTATGTCAAGAAGAGCCGGAAACGACAGATCATATCCTTATCTCCTGTCCTTTTGTGCAACAGCAGTGGCAAAATTTGGAAACACTGTTCAGACAAACGGACAGAGATAACACCAGCATAATTGAGACAATCAGGAAATGGCAAAAAGGTAAATTTCAATGCCAAGTGGTCAACAGAGCATGGAACCTCTCATTCGGATTCCTTATATGGAACACATGGAAAGAGAGGAACAATAGAATTTTTAAGGACATAAAGATTCCAATACAGCAAATCTGGCAAAGGACCATTGAGAATATTCGAGAAACCATCCTTAGTGAGAGCTGGACAGACGAAGATTGGAAAGTGGGAGGTTTCGAAGTACAAATTCTCGAATATTTAAATCTGAAACCTCAAATGTTATACAAGCACCTATGGAAATTCAGGCCACCAAGAGAAACCTCCGAGGATCATTGGGCACCACCTCATCCAGGGTTCATAAAGTTAAATTTTGACGGAGCCTCTAAAGGCAATCCGGGGCAAGCAGGAGCAGGGGGAATCTTTCGCAACTCCGAGGGGAATGTATGTCGGTTTTATGCTTTAGATCTGGGACATGCAACGAACAATGAAGCGGAACTAACTGCAGTCCAACAAGGTATTAGCATTTCAATCCGTGAAAATTATCATAAACTGATAATCGAAGGAGACTCTGCCCTTGTAACGAATATTCTCCGGAAATTAAAACAAGGAACACCTTGGGAAAAAATAACTCAAAGCTGGAGGACGGCAGGTCTCATTCAAGAAATAGGCCATTTGCTGAAACGGATTCACTACATGGTGCCTCAGCATATCAAGAGAAAAGGAAATGCCGCAGCCGATTACCTTGCGAATTGGGGATGCAAGAATACGGAAAGAGTTATTGACGCTCGACCCATAGATGCAATTTGGGAGGTAGAATTATACGCCCTGCAAGTGATTGTTGATAAGGATAAGACCCCCGATCGGGGTGAACAACTGGTGGCCTAGCATCAACCACAGATTTGATGACGGCGGGAGTTAGTACGAGGCAACTTAAGGTAATGATGGATCATTGGGATTATGATCAATACCAGGACAGGAGCGAGCGGAGTTTAATGGCTTTGCAGGTCAGACAGGTTGTGTTGTCAGGCGGAGGACAGCCTCAACCTTGCATGGTAAGTTTCCTCCTTAACCCTCTCCAAGCGGGCTTGCTATGCTTATTGCATGCAAACGCTGGAGTAAGGCAGAAGGAGAAGGCGCGTATTCGAGCTCTGTTCGGGGAGTCGACTGGGTGGTGGTATGTTCAAAACCTCTTTTCTTTGCTCATTATGGACAAACTCGCTATTGCTCAGAAGTATTGGCGGTTTATTTTGCTTGATTATACTGGTAATGTAATTTATGAGTTGGATATGCCGGCTCAAAAAAGAGTGGAGCCATGTTTTAGGGACCCCTGTATTTTGGCAACCGCTCACAAAACCGGTCTCTTCAAAATTGTTCTAAGTAGGGAGTTCAAGAGTCTGTTTGTCAGAGTCAGTCTGGTCATGCATGCAGATGTCTTTCTTAAATTTCTTAGGTTGCGGTTGCGATATTTGGTTCTGAGTCGCAGTAAAAAAGTTGTTTATCGCATTGCTCTCATCTGCATTAAGTATAAGTCTAGAAATTCAAACTTTGGGTCTATGAATGAGTTTCATATGTTAATTTTAGTTGCGAATAGAACTCTGTTCCAGTACTCTGTGTCTATGACGCAGAAGAACTCCAATTGTATTTTGAAATTGGCCGCCAAGACTATTGCTTTTAGTAAGGTTAGACCTGTTCTTCATCATAAGACTGGTAGACAGAGGATTGACAGCTTTGCGATTAGGAAAGTGGCCACTGGCAGTGGTGGGGTTCGTTACCATATCTAGCAAGCAGGTAATGAACTTTGGCTAGCAGATGGGATTCGGACTGTAACTAAAGTTTATTATATATGTATGTTACAGCTGCATAACCAAGGAAAGATGGGGAAACGTCGTGCAATCAATCAATCCGGGAAAGGCAAACAGGTAAAGCAAGAAGAATCAAAGCCGAAGAAACGTGGAAGGAAATCGACTCAGGAAAGGATGGAAACGCTGCTTGATAGCTATGTTCAAACGAACACCTCCAGGACAAGACAGGAAATTAGAGGTTGGGAAAAGGAGATTCAAATAGAACCAGAAGATATTGCAGAAGAAGAAGATGCGCTTGATTTCATCAAGGATCCAGCGAATACCAAAGGTCGTCTCTCACTGTTTCAGCAAACTATTCATACATATTGGACTATGAAATGTCTGTTAGCAAAAGCCATACAAAGCTATCCCCCGGGTATGCAAAGCATGGATGTAGCAAAGATGGAAGCCAGAATAATGGACAAACTGGAAGATATGCAGGACCAGCTTTCGCATATCAAGATCACCCAATATCAGACAGCAGACAGAATGAACCGATTGGACGACAAAGTAGCCCGCATGGAAAAGCAATTACAACAACTGCAACAAGTGGACATGCCCGGGTCTACGCTTAAAGACCCCGCCCCTGTTTCAAGTTCAGATGCTTAGTTACTCTTTACTGATGTTGAATGTTTATAGGATTATGGTATATAATTAAAAGACAGCAGTTAGAAAGTAATATCTTGGAATAGTTAGCTAATGTAGGACATAGAACAATGAAACTTTTCCAGTTTTGGAATGCATTTCATGCATATAGATGGCCAACAGACCTGGTTTCCTTCGGGCAGGTTGAGGCTATAGTTGAAACTTTTATTTTTGTAACCTGCTTATTAATGGAAAATAGTCAATAGAATGGACCTACCATATTTACAAAAAAAACCTTCTTCTTGGTTGAGGTTAGTTCTATGACCTACTTCCACCAAGTTCTACTCATTTGGAGCAATCTAAATCTCTTACCTTGTTACATATTTGCGTATTGGTAGCAGAGTTGGACGTATGGACTATGGGGCCTATCTAATGCCATAACCTAGTCGAGTCTCTAATTTTTGTGATGCATATCAATGGCTAGGTTGTGCGTAGCTTTGTGGAGAGTTCAAAATAACCATAGTCAAGGTATTTTATTCTCTAGTGGGACATGAGTAAGAGAATAATGTTCAGTTGAAGCTTAAGCCTCTAATTTCATTCTCACCATGAGTTTTGGAGAGTTTATTGAAGGAGATAAGCCTCTCTTGTGTACTCATCATTGCTCGAGACACATTCTGGGCAACATACTACCTATGGGAACAATTCTTCTTGAAAACAAAAATATGATATCAAATTTGAACCTATACATGCATTTTTTGGCAGCGTATATGACAAACCAAAGCTGGAGGGTTATTCCTATGAGATGATATTTTTTATATGCATCTAGTAGTGTTGTTTGTCTTCATCATTAGGTTTTGTCCTCCTAAATTGTTCACTGCAAATTCAAGTTTTGAATGTGAAAACATCCATTTTTCTAAATCAACCTCGCTAGTAAACCAATGCCCTATTTTTATGGTCTGAAATGATCAAGGAGTGATCCGTAGGATACAAAATATGCTCAAATTTTCAAAAAATGTTCAAAAATCAAAGTTTTCAACTAATTTTCAAACCAACTCCATTGTGTATATTTCATCGTTCTGAATCCAATACAACTTAAATAGGAGAAATCTGACTTCGTATGAAGAAGTTATGAAAAGAAAAAGTTTAGGTTCAAACAGGGCAAAAAGTCAAAAGTCAACTGGTCAAAGTCAAAGGTTCAACGCATGGTTCCAGAGGTAAAAGTCAATGCATGGTTCGATATCATGGCTCCATAGATAAATGTTTCAGACCACCACGTGGCATCTCCAGGTTTTGATAAGTGGCATATTCAGGTTGGTTGAATTTGGACCAACCGCATGACGACATGTGGCCCTACTAGAGGGTGACATGTGGCCTGTCACGATTGGTCAAAAATTTATTATGAATTTTCAAACAAACCTGACAAGATTCAAAAAAATAACCTTCCCACATATAATATCACACCTTACCACTACGCCACCGTTGCTACTTGTTATGTATAGTGTAGATGTTCTATTTAAGGTGGATATGCCGATGAGTTGGATAAAAAGGTTGGCGGCTCGCTAACCTTAGCATTGGATATATGATATAGTGGAAAAAAAGTTTGGAGCGGGCATGTATATATATAAGGCCTACATGTCACAACTTTAATGTTAACATAATATAAAATGTATTAGTTATGGTGTGGGGTGGCGGTTCTGTTGACCCTGCCACCATAACATTTAAAATTTTTAATATTTTCCATATTTGTAATACATACCACCGCCAAAAATCATTCCAAAAATGACCAACTTGTGGATCGAACCCCTGACCTGGGGTTATATAACCAACACACTCAACCATTGAACCACAAGGTTCATTTGTTGAATAATTCACAATTCCAAGTCCTTTTGAGTGTAGTAGAGAGTGTTTTTGGTTTATTGTGGCCATTTGGAGACCATTTTGAGCGTGAAAAGAGCCTAAATAGGGGGTTTGAAGCCATATGAACACATTGTGGAATTTATTAATCATTTGGAGCTCATATTTTAATCTACTATCATTTTGAGCATTTTTGATAAAGAGGCCCCCCCACTGAAGACCGAGCCCTGTGACGTAGGCTTGAAGATAGCCAAACTCTGTTATCAACGTGATGGTGTCATAATATCTTATGTGGTTTGTTGTTAGTGTTTATTTGCTGCAATTTCCTTTCAAGTTTCCTTTGTTAGTTAAATTGAGCTCTTTTTAATGGTGATTTTAAATACATAAAAACACTTTTAAAGAGTTAATAAACCAGTATCAATTTCGATCGATATTTTAGATCATTGTATCTCTTATATCACAATTATTAATCTATGTTTCCAATTGTTTTATTCATCATTGAAAATTAAGCATTATACAAATATGGTAGGTGTTGGGCCTCTCGACATACAAAAATAATGAGAGAAACTTATAAAGCATGAAGTAACATTCAATCCCTATCTCACACAAACTCAAACTAAGAGTCAGTGAACACTTCCAATTGGATTTAAGGAACTTTTATTTAATTTACTCTTTCTATTTTAATGTGAAATGTTTACTATATACTAGATGAGTCTTTTATGAAAAGAATAAATTTTCTTGGAGATTTTTAAATCCAACGTTTCAAACTTCCAAGGGGTTAGTGATTGGGACGAGGTGGAACAAGGAAGGGGTAAGCTCATGAATACAATTTTGGCTATGTTTTTAAGGGATGAGTGGGTCAACCCCACTCATTGATATGTATATGAAAGCTTGAGGATTATGTTAAGTTTTGCATGTGAATAAATTAGGGTTTTTTATCCTCTTATGTCAAACTCATAAATACATAAACATGCATTAAAAGTTCATTTTTTGCAGAAAATGGAAGACAACATCACCACAACAGTAAACATAAAAAAACAAGTGATGAAGGAGTTCACCCCTCCTGGGCTACATCTCCTGGTCTAGCTTCCAATGGTTCGGCCTCTTTCATTATTCTTGTAAAATGTTGTTTACATCAAGTTATAGTGCTCAAAGAGCTTCAAAAATGTCTCCAATGGCTCAAGAACAGTAAAAAACCTCTGCCTAGCCTCTTTATGCTCCTAACAAGGATCAAAATAGAATGAGTTATGCTCTCCCCAAGATTTTTCACTATTTGTCCTACAAATCACACCTTCTTGCAATTCGTCCTACAAATTCGAGCTTTGTCGGCCACGTGGGGCGAAATTTTTTCCCTGCGGCAGGTGAAAAATGTCGCCTAATTAATCGTGCTGGTAAACCCTATGTCTGGCTATAAAAATGCCACCTTTCATCTTTCCCGCCATTGATCTCGACTCATTGTACCTTTTCCCGTTAGGTTGTTGACCTGACTTGGGTTCGGTACTGGAACAATGGTTGGTTTTGAGTTATGGTCAATGGTTACGGGACCACGGAAATAAACATTTGGGACATGAAACATGTGTTTACCCACCGGTAAAGCTGCCGGGATAACATCACCGACACTAAACCGTGGAAAAACTATTGTGGAACTCCGCCATGTGATCGTCGTTCCAAATTTTCATAAACCATTAACATCCGCTGCATATACTTGGCATCAAACCTTAACCTCCACGGTGAACTAGTGGTATGTGAACATTGCTCTGACTATGTTAAACCATCAACATAACAGTTATGAAACCCTGTTACAATTGCATCTGAAAACTTTGGTTATTTCTATATCAAAGGTTTGGTTGGTTGATATGTATGTTCCGGTTGGAAATGTCCACCGAAATGTATTGTAACATAAAATTTGGCTATGTGGGTTTTGAAACTTCATATTTCAAGGTCGAGGTTAGCCCCTAACCCTGGTCTATGGACCGGGTTGGGGGTTAACCTCGGTACCCACCCCTGATGCCAAAAAAATAAAGGTTATATAGGCATGAGACCCTTAAGGGTTAAGAAACATGTGTAGCACATATGGTCAGAAGTCTTGTTGGCTTGGACGAGGTCTCATGTTCGATTCCCTGGGGGTCCTCTCTAGCCCTTAACTAGAATTTTAGTGACCTCCAAGAGGCCACGTGGTAGCCTCTCATTGGCTCACGTGGTCCTCCCTAGTTGTACCAACTCATAATCAACCAAACAATAAAATAACACCATAATCGAGCCAATAAATTGTTGCCAAGTGTAAAGATGTGATATGCCAAAGGAGACAAGTCATCTTGTATAGTCAAGGTCCAGTCAACAGTATGGACTGCTGACTATGCAACCATGTACAACCCAAACACAATTTTTTGTGTTTCCAAAAATGAACCAAACTCTATATTGGGAGCATTTGATGTCTAATTTGAGCGAAACAAGTTGCATCGGATTCAAAACGACGAGATATACACAAGCGCCGCACTAGTTTATCGCCATTCTTACAACTTTGAATTTTGAGCATAAAATTTATCCACTAGATCATTCCTCCCCACTGGAAGCTTTTGGACCTCCAAAATCTCTTTATCCATCAACAAATAGATGAGGGTACAACTCCCTCACCCTTCAGTCTCAATCCACTGAAATTTACTTGAATGTGACATTTTGAGCTTTTCATGAAAACACATAATTTTCCCTGATTTTGGTGACCTTGTCTTATTGTCATAGATACTATCTTGCTACAATTTACTAGAATATGAAAAAAAAAACCTCCCTTTAAGGAATAAATAGAATCCCTCCTCGGTCGTCAATAAAAGGAAACTTAAACAACTTCAAATTCTTCTCACCTTGAACACTGTCGACATGATGATGTTTAACATATCTTGCCTTACGCTTGGATTGACTCTTGACCAAATGTGATCGCCATGCACCGTCCAATTTCAAAGACAACCTTATACTCAATCCAATTCTTGAACAAGTGATACTCATTCTCATGGCGATGAAATATTTCTCTCCTATCATAAATATATGGGCTACCCAAAACTATAACACAAATATCAAGCAAAATTACATCAAGTTCAACGTCATTAAGAAAGTTTGCAGTGATTGAAAATCTAAGGATGCACCTCCTTGTAACCTAAAATTTTTCATTTTTACATACCCAACCTAAAGGATAGGGTCTAAGATGTGGAATGGTCTCTAAATTTATCTTCTTGACAATGTCTTCTGAAATAATATTTGCTGGTGAACCACTAACAAACAATGTGTATATCTTAGTATGCTTTGAAACAACTCTAATATGGAAAATCTCAATCCGTGTTTCTTCATCTTGAGTATCATTGATACAACTTGAAGAACTCGTACTTTTGATGTTCTTACCTTTCAAACCCATCGCTTTGATATTTGTTTCATCTCTAGAATTAGGGCCTAAATCATGTTGTATTTTTGCAGTTGTCTTCTCCTTCTCCTTGTTTTTCAATTTCTTGGGTCTCATTTCTAGATGAAGTTTCAAACAATTATCTTCGTCATCTCCATATTTGGAACAATGTTTACATGTGAGTTTATCTTTCTCCAACTTGATGGATGCATTCTTCTTTCCTTTTCCCTTGAACTTACCCTTTCGTTTTTCTCTAGACTCAAAGGTATTCTCACATGTTTCATATGAAGCATGCTCCCCTCTTGCCACTAGGTGTGTGGCCCGAACACAAACTTCATCTAAACTTGTAGGGTTAAACATGATAATAGTATGTCTTAGGTAACTATGCAAACCTCCAATATATTTCAACAAAGTTTCTTGAGATGTCAAATCTATACCCAATGTTAGTGCTCTTCTCCTAAATTCTTGAGTATAGCTTTGCACAATTTGTCTCTTTCCTTGCCTACAATTTTTCCAATCCATTATAGATTTCTGCATGTATGCTAATAGATAAAATTGTCTTCTCGAGGCATCAATAAAATCATTCCAATAGGTTAAGACCTCACCATTTTTCTTCATGTCCTCTTGAGTTATGGATTCCCACCAAATAAGTGCAACACTTTCCAATCTTAATGAAGCAAGTTGAATCTTGGTGTTATCATCCTTGATCCTTTGTATCTTGCATTACACTTCAAGTTAACGAAACCAATTATCTAATCTCTAAACATTTACCTCTCCATCATACATAGGCAAATCAAAATTTATGTCAATTTTCAAAAATAGTGTTTTACCATGACCCTTTGGAGATTGTGGAGGTTTTTGTGAAGGGCTTGTTATGGAAGAAGATGATGGTGAAGATGGTGGTCAGGATGGAGGTGAAGAGAATGGTGGTGTTAAAGGTGTTTTGTCACTAATCCCTCCATTACCTTTTGGAGTTTTGTCTCCATCTCCTCCATCTCCTTTTGAATATTTATCTCTCTTTGGAGGATTGGAGCTCTCGCCTTGCAACTTTGTGTTTCTCTCTTCATAGAGAACTTTCACCATTTGTGTCATATCAAAGAATGCTTTTCTGAAAGCCTTTTAATCTTCTAACATATTTTCAGGCTCTCCCACATGTAACATGATTTCTGAAGCTTCAAGTACAACTTGAGGTGAAATTTGTGGTGGAGATTGTGGCAAATTTGCTCTCCTTGTCCTTAACCTAACTCGAGGACTTGCAACCACAAGCTTTCCTTCTCCTCTCTTGAGCTTCAACCTTGGAAGCATCTGAAACACTTGCAAACAAATTAAACCATCACAACAACAAAGAACTCTAGCTCTAATACCAAATTTATCTATATATGAAAGCTTAAGGATTATGTCAAGTTTTGCAAATGAATAAATTAGGTTTTTTTAGCCTCTTATGTAAAATTCATAAACACATAAAAAAAAATTAAAAGTTCTGTTTTGTAAAAAATAGAAGAAAAAATCACGATAACAGTAAACACAAAATAGCAAGTGATGAATAGGTTCACCCCTCTTGGGCTACATCTCCTGGTCCAGCTTCCAATGGTTGGGCCTCTTTCATTATTCTCATAAAATGGTGTTTACATCAAGTTACAATGCTCAAATGGCTTCAACAATGTATCCAATGGCTCTAGAATAGTCAAAAACCCCTGTCTAGCCTCTTTCTGCTCCCAAAAAGGATCAAAATGAATGAGTTATGCTCTCCCCAGGTTTCTGCACCATCTGTCCTACAAATCACACCTTCTTGCAATTCGTCCTACAAATTCAGGATTTTTCGACCACATGGGGCAACAAATTTTTCCTGTGCTAGCGAGATTCACATCACACCTGGTGAAAAATTTTTCCTACTTAATTGCACCAGTAAGCCCTATGTTTGGCTAAAAAAATGCCATGTTGCATCTTTCTTGTCATTGATCTCGGGTCATCGTACCTTTTCTTACCGGGTTGTTGACCTGACCTGGGTTCAGTGCTAGAATAATGGTTGGGTTTGAGTTATGGTTGGTGGTTACGAGACCACAACAATACACATTTGGGACTCGAAACATGTGAATAGGTTTACACGCTAGTATAGTTATTGTGCTAACATCACCGACACTAAACCGTGACCAAACTATTGTGGAACTTCGACATGTGATTGTCGTTCCAACGTTGCATAAACCGTTAACATTTGCTGCATATACTTGGAATCAAACCTTAACCTCTATGGTGACCTGGTGGTATGTGAACGTTGCTCCGACTGCATTAAACCGTCAACATAACAGTTATGAAACCCTGTCACAATTACATCCAAAAACTTTGGTTATTTCTATATCAAAGGTTTGGTTGGTTGATATGTATGGTCCAGTTGGAAATGTTCACTGAAATGTATTGTAACATAAACTTTGGCTATGTGGGTTTTAAAACTTTAATATATATTTTCGGGGCCTAGGTTAGCCCCTAATCCTAGTTTGTGGACCGGGGTCGAGGGTTAACCCTAGTCCCCACCCCCGATGCCCAAACAAATAAAGCTTTTATAGGCATGAGACCGTTAAGGGTTAAGAAACTTGCGTAGCACAGATGGTCAGAGGTCTTGTTGGCTTGGACAAGGTCTCGTGTTCGATTCCCTAGGGGTCCACTTTGGCCCTTAACCAAAATATTAGTGGCCACCAAGAGGCCACATGGCAGCCTCTCGTTGGCCCACATGGTCCTCCCTAGTTGGACCAACTAATAATCAACCAACAAATAAAATAACACCATAACTAAACCAATAAATTTCTGCCAAGTGTCATGCTGTGATAGGCTAAAGGAGACAAGTCATATTGTACAACTAGGGTCCAGTCATCAATATAGACTACTGACTATGCAACCCCGTATGACCCAAACACAAAATTTTTGTTGTTTCCAAAAATGAACATAACTCTATATTGGGAGCATCCAATGTTGGATTTGAGCAAAACGAGTTGCGTCATATTCAGAATGACGAGATCTACGCAGGCGCAGTAGTTTTGAGCCATTACGACAATTTTGAATTTTGAGCATAAAATTGATCCACCAGATCACTCACTTTATACGAATTTGACGTAGTTGACTTTCTTTTGTGTGGACTCTTAGGGTTTTCTAGATATGGGCTTCTATGGCCTTGTTTTTTGTTCCTCTTGGACAGTTTCTGTCATGATTTCTATTTTTTTGGGGTTTCTTTGTACAAGGGTTGTTTGTTTTCCTCTAATGGTCTACCATTTTTTGTACTCTTCAGCCTTGTTCAAAACATTGTATGTATTTCATTGGAATACAATGGTTTTTGTGTATATGCAAAATGTACTCTCTCTTTATTTTCATTTAGAATTTAAAATATATATGAAATTGATAATGATAAAAACTTCAAATTAGACTTCCTGTGTTTTTTCTCGTTGAATTCATTTTTTCTTTGAATCATTGCTATAATGTAGGGAAATTTTCTCATCATTTTTTTTAGTAGAAAAAATTATCATCTTTCATTATAAAATAAAAGAAGTTACATTCATTAGAGTTCCAAAAATATCATAAACGATTATAGAAGGACTAGAACATCAAGACAATGATTTCGGATGGTAGGATTCCATCCTTTCCTTGTGAGGCTACCATAATATGCCCAAAACTTGGTAAATAAAAAAAATTTGCAAACTAAGGAGAGGCTCGGAGCAACCTTCAATATAAATCTAGTTGGAACTTTGTCATGCTACAACAACACAAAAATGACTAGACATTGACACATAGGAGCCTTCAAGAGAGAGTAAAGGAGCCAAACTTGATCGCCCTACCCTACGCCAAACATTCAAAAAATATTCATCTAGATGTGACACACTTTGCATTTAGAAAGTTAGTGAGAGTGGAAGTATTGTTCCCATAAAATGTGATTAAGGGTGATGGATGAAAAGAATTCTGCTCCATCTAATGGACTAAGAAAGGCACCGAAAGGGAAATATGCCCCAAGGCCCAATTGATAACCACCTTTGAGTCACTAACAATGTGAATCTTGTCCAAGAAAAGCCAAGAAGCACAATGTAAAACAACTCAAAAGGCCAAGACCTCCACTCTCATGTTGAATTTGCCCATAGACCAATGAAAATGGTGAATTTTTGGCATTATGTGGGCTTCCTTCAAACATGGGTAATCGGGATAGACAAGTGCTTCTATTATTAAAAATGGTCATCACCTCCCATTATGCAATGGGATAGATTGAATGGAAGATGAAAGGTCAAAATGCATCAACTGTAAAATCCGCCAAAGCTCTGAATGGGTCAAATTATATACTCCAACACGCCATTTTTGAACGGCAGAGTAGAAGTGTAAATTCAAAACCTGCTGTCACCACTCACCAGAATGGATGGCGAACTGGTAGGTGGGTGTCCTCAAATGATGGCAGATAGAAGCATTCATACTTTGGTTGTCTTTGATAGACTCATATATGATGCTTCATGTCATGCTCTGAAACAACAAAACACAAAGCAATGGAGTGGCATGGGGCATGTAAGAGGGTCAAGAGCAGCTATGTCTTTGATGAAGCGCTGAAGAGCAGGATTAATGGGGCATGTAAGAGGGTCAATGTCGACGACTGATTATTATATCGTGTTGAATATTGCACCTTCATACTCATTGCGCCACTACATATGGTGGGCACCAGAAAAAGAACAAGCCAAAGTGATCAGCAAAATGAATCCACATAAACGATTTCAAATAGATGTTCGAAACTACCACATAAACTAACAAAATAAGTTTTTATGATACGAAACATTAGATGAGATTATACACATTTTTATGAATTTATTTTAAATTAAAATTTATTAAACAAAATTAAAATTTATTAAACATCAAAAAAGGATCAAATTGTTTGAAGTATAAAGATGTTATTTATTTTATTTTAAGTGGATATTATAAATTATAAGTAGATATTATATATATTATTTTTATACAAATTGCAATTTAAGAGAATTTTCATGGCAATTATTTCATAATTTTATTCCTCATGTAATACTTAAAAACATTTAAATATACAAAATTGATAATTTCCATTGAAATTGCTTTGTAAAAGCTATGTGTTGGTCATATCATCTCCTTTCAGAAGCTCATTGTGTTGGAATTTGAGCGGCGATTAGAATCATAGGGGGAATTTAGATAGATCACTTCACTTTAGGCAATTTGAAATTCTTGTGACAAATGCAACTTGTCACTGCTCAAACTCCTCTATCGAGCTTCATTCTTTGCAGGTAGCCTCTTCCCTTTTTTCCATCAATCCTATTTTGTATTTATAATTGTCAGTTAATCCCCCCTTTGATTGTCCCTACGTCCCTCCCTATAATTTGCATTTTCTCTCTAGGTTTCGACATTTTATCTATGCCTTCATGTGCATTCTTTATGAGTGTTTGTAGTCGTATGAGCCACCTTGGAATTCAACAAGAAAAACCCTTGAGGCCCTGCATGCCTTACTTGGTGTTCAATCCCTTGGCAGTTAAAGAGTTTTCTTTTATTTCATCCATGTTACATGAATTCTAGCTGCTCCGTCCCTATTTTGTGCCACTGTTTCTGAGACTCACTCCTAGTTTTCCCTCCTCTTGTTCTTAAGTGGTTTTGTCAGTCAATGTTCATAGTTTATTGGAATCCTCTTCTCCTTTGGGTCACAATGAAGGCTCACAGCAAGAAAAACTCGGGAGTAGGGGGACAATATTGGTGTTTAAACTGCACTGAATATACCAAGACCCTGCAATTGGATATTATGGATATTAAATTGAATTTGCAAGAAAAACTACGAGAAATCATCAATATTATGGAGGAAATATATGATATTAAAATCAAATTGGAACGCCAGGATGATGAAGTGGATTCCTTTCGTTAGTTGATTAAGACCCTGCAAGCTCAACTCTCTATCGAGAAAGTCCACAATTCAAAATTAAACGCCTCTAGTAGGCATGCCAACAAATTTCTACTAGACCTCAACTTGCATGTGGAGGAAGAATTCCACTCATTTTTCTAATGTATTCTCATTGTAAATGTGTTTTCTTTCTTGACCAATTTTTTAAACTCTTCTTCCTAGTAAATTCCTCTCTGGAGGATCAGATCTCAAGAGAACTCATGTACCCCACTTCTTGAGTAACTGTTGCATCCAGGTGCAAATTTTAACACAAAATCTATTCATTTTTGTTTAAAAAAAAGATAATTCCACTGAGATTGTTATTACTAATGATATTTCTATGTCAATTTTATTTTTACTACTATTTCAATAACTAGTTATGATGTGATTGATTCTACTAGTACTTTAGCTCAATGCATTAAATTGGTTTTAGAGTTTCAATTACCATGAGTGATAACCCTATAGGGTTTACTCCCATTGTTAGTCTTACATCTTCAGTTCATTTGTGAAAATCACAATCATGATCATCTACATCTTTAGTTCATTCCCTCGAAGCAGGGGAATGGAACACCAGATAGGAAGAGGTTTATTTTTTATTATGGTTACATTTTTTATTGTATGTCAATGTATTGAATGCAAAATTAACAATTCATTTTAAAAAGTGTTGCAGGGAAACTTAACGCTTGTCACTCATGTTAGAAATTATGCTCTAGAAAAAAATTCATAAAACATTATAAATTGCATTAGTCAATGCTAAAGTAATAGTGGTTGATAAGCAAACCGAATATTATAGCCTTGATTTGGCAAGAACTAATAAATTGAGATGTCTACCCATTTATAATTTTACCCCTACATAAATAATGGTGAGAAGTAACTATTAGAAAATTATATATTACAGAGCAATGCAACAAATAAAATATGCGGAAAATACAAGCACAAAAAACACATAAAACCATAGAGACACAGATATACGTGGTTCACCCAGTTTGGGCTACGTCCACCTTGAACAACCAGTCCTTCCTTTATATTATCCAGCAAAAATGAAGAGACACAACCTACAGCAGATCCACTGTAATATCCTCTCTTATCTCTCTCACAGTCTCCCTCTCTGTTTCTCGCTCCGAGAATACACATACAATACACAGCCGCAATACAATACCCTCATAAAAGCGAGGGGTTTCCTTCTAGGGAAAAAAACCCTAAACTAAACATAGCTTCTACCATCAGATCATTTTCCTAATGAACGGACCAGATTGACTAGAACTTACTATAGTTTTACAAGGAAATTTTACATCTGTTTTTAGCTTTGGGGGCGCTGCCCTCGAAACCCCCCGCCAAGGGGGGCTCCATAAAGTTGCTGCCGCCCCCCCTCCTGGACCCCCCACGGTAGCGATTAATTTACGGGTTGCGTTGCCGCCCCATTTAAGGTACAGGGGTCCAATGTTGTGATACAAAGTAAACAAGATAATCAGGCTCCACACCCAACAATCTCCCACTTGGAGACTGATTGTAGCAACTCCATCGTTGCTTCATTTGCTGGACAATGACTCCTCTTTGGACCTGGTTATTTCTCATCTTCATATTCATCCTTGAAGACCAATTGAAATTGAGCACATTCTTAGTTTCTCCCTGGTTACAACTTTTGTTAACATATCTGCAGGATTCTGGCTAGTGTGTATCTTTTCCAGCTTCAACTCTCCATCTTCCAATACTGACCGTATGAAATGGTACTTGAGATGTATGTGTTTAGTCTTGGAATGAACTGCTGAGTTCTTTGCAAGATGAATGGCACTTTGGCTATCACTGTATAGCGTGCCCATATCATCCTTCTTACCCAATTCATCCATAAACCTTTGTAACCAAAACATTTATTTACTAGCCTCTGTAGCAGCAACATACTCTGATTCTGTTATTGAAAGTGCAACAACACTTTGGATTTTTGAAACCCAACTGACAGCTGTTCCACCTACAGTAAATACATATCCTGTAGTGCTCCTCCTGTTATCTCTGTCACCTGCCATATCTGCATCAACATATCCTTGTAGAGCAATGTTTGAACCACCAAAGCATAATGCTTAATTTGTGGTACCTCTCAAATATCCGAGAATCCATTTTACTACCATCCAATGTTCTTTTCCTGGATTATTCATGTACCTGCTTACAACTCTCACTGCATGTGCAATATCAGGCCTTGTGCAGACCATTGCATACATTAAGCTTCCAACTGCTAATGCATATGGAACTTTAGACATATAATCCATGTCTTCTTGGGTCTTTGGGCACATCTCCTTACTAAGTTTGAAATGGCTAGCAAAAGGTGTACTAACTAGTTTTGCATTGTGCATATTAAATATTTTCAACACCTTTTGTATGTACTCATTCTAAGACCGTGTCAATTTTCGATTTTTCCTATCTCTGGTTATTCTCATACCAAGGATCTGTTTTGCAGCTCCCAAATCCTTCATTGCAAATGAATTTTCCAATTTTTGTTTGAGGACATTTATTTCCTACATGTTAGACCCTGCAACAAGCATGTCATCTACATACAATAACAATATAATATAGCTGGCATCATTTTTCTTTTTCAGATAAACAAAATGATCAGAGTGACATCTAGTATAACCTTGTTCAGACATAAACTTGTCAAATTTTAGATACCACTGCCTTGGAGCCTGTTTTAAGCCATACAAGCTCTTCTTTAACCTGCACACCAATTTTTATTTCCCTTTTACCTCATATCCTTCTGGTTGCTGCATGTATATCTCTTCCTCCAAATCTCCATGGAGAAATGTTGTCTTTACATCTAATTGCTCAAGATGTAAATCTTCCGCTGCTACAAGACTTAAAATAGTTCTGATTGAATTCATTTTAACAACAGGAGAAAATATTTCATCAAAATAAATACCTTTCTTCTGTGCAAACCCCTTCACCACAAGTCTAGCTTTGTACCTCTGTTTTCCTCCATCTTCTTCCTTCAGCCTGTAAACCCATTTATTCTACAGGCAACCTGACTAAGTCCCAAGTCTGGTTATGCATTAAGGAGTCCATCTCTTCTTCCATGGCTAGCTCCCACTTCTTCCTGCTTTCAACCTGCATTGCTTCTTCATAACATTTGGGTTCACCAGAATCAGTCAATAATAAATAATATAATGAAGGAGAGTATCGTTCAGGGGGTCTACTTATCCTGGTAGATCTTCTAACACCACTTTCAGGTGTTTGAGGTGCCTGTTGCTGTTGTGGTGGTTGCTGCTGCTGTGGTTGTTGATTATTATTATTTTCAGGCACCTTTACTTTTTCAGCTATCTCATCAAGAACTGTGTATTCCTTGCTTTCTTTTTCCTGTTTCTTTTCCTGCAGCTGATTCTTATACAAGACCTTTTCATTGAATATTACGTCTCTGCTCCTAATGATTTTGTGATTTTCATAATCATATAAGCGATAACCAAAATCATTAGCACCATATCCAATAAAGGTACATTTATTTGATTTTGCCTCAAGCTTTGTTCTATTTTCTTTATTAATATGGACAAAGGCCTCACAACCAAAAGGCTTTAAAAAAGAGTAGTTTACCTTTTTACCTGTCCATGCTTCCTCTAGAATACCACCATCCAAGGAACTTGAAGGCCCTCTTTTTATTAGTTAAACAACAGTATCTACAGCATCTGCCCAAAATTGTAAAGGCAATCCCGCATGCAATCTCATGCACCTTGCACGCTCCATGATTGTTCTGTTCATCCTTTCTGACACACCATTTTCTTGTGGTGTTCTTGGAACTGTCTTCTCTCTACGAATTCCATGCTCTGAAAAGTACCTATCAAACTCTTTGCTGCAATATTCACCTCCATTGTCTGATCTGAGACACTTCAACTTCTTTCCTGTCTCAATCTCAACCAAATATTTCCATTTCTTGAAAGTATCAAATACATCAGATTTATTCTGAATACAATAAATCCATGTTTTTCTAGTTGCATCATCAATAAAAGTAACATAATAACAAGAGCCACCAAGAGATGATACCTGAGCAGGTCCCCATACATCTGTATGCACAAGCTCCAATTTTTCGCTCTTATTTTCTTTCCCAACTCTGAGAAATCTGACTCTCTTCTGTTTTCCATAAATGCAATTCTCACAGAAATCCAAATCAACATTCTTCAAACCTGGCAGCAAATTTCTTGAGTGAAGAATTTTCATCCCCTTCTCACTCATGTATCCGAGCCTATGATGCCATAATGCTGCATCTGCTCCTTTGGAAGTTAAAGCATTAACAGAGTTAGAAATACCATTGCATAAATACAATGTACCAACCTTTTCGCCTTTTGCTATTACCAGGGCTCCTTTGGTGACCTTCCAAGTTTTATCCGTGAAATTTGTCACACAACCTTCACCGCCTAACTGCCCTGTTGAAATTAGATTTTTCTTCAGATCTGGAACATGCCTTACCTCCTTTAGTAGCCATTGGTTTCCATTCTGTTGTTTTACAAGAACTTTACCCATTCCAACAATTTTACATGGTTTATCATCACCCAAACAAACTTGTCCAAAATCTCCTTGAACATAGTCATGAAAATATTTCTTATCAGGTGTGGCATGGAATGAAGCCCCTGAATCTACAACCCAAGAATCATTAACATTTTCGAAAGAAAGAATCAAAGCATCTTGTAACACATCACCTGTCACATTTGCTTCATGATTGTTTTCTTGTTGTGTGTCTCCTTCTTTTCCTTTCCGAGATCTACAGTCTTTCTTTAGGTGTCCTTTCTTTCCGCATTTCCAACACACTATCCCCGATTTGGACTTGGATCTTCCTTTCCTTGATTTACTGTGATATCCCAAGCTCTTTCCTCTTTCCATTCTTCTTCCCCTAGACTTTGCACTCAAAGCATTACCCGATGTCTCACCGGAACGTTTCCGTCGCATTTCCTCGCTAAGGATAGCACTGACAACATCATCAAACTTTAAAGTACTAGATCTAGAGACAGAGTTACTAATGGCCATTACTAAACCATTCCAACTCTCTGGCAATGAGAAAAAGAATAACAGAACTCTAACTTCATCATCAAATTTTACCCCTACAGAACTTAACTGATTGGTAACTGTATTAAAATAATTTAAATGGTCTGCAACAGATCCACCTTCCGACATCTTCATATTAAATAGTCGTTTCATAAGAAATACCTTGTTTGGGGCCGAGGTTTTTTCATATAGTTTCGCCAACATCTGCATCAAACCCTCTGTTATTGTTTCCTTCGAAATATTGAAGGCAACTGACACCGCAAGGCACAACCATACTGTTCCGAGTGCCTTTCTATCGATAATGTTCCATTCCACATCGTCATAGCCATCGGCTTCTTTGTTTTTCCGCTCAATGGTAGGTATAGATCTTTCTGATACAGATAATATTCCATCTGCATCTTCCACAGCGGGAAGTGTTGGCCGTTAAATTTCTCGACCCTAAACTTATCATCTTCTGCCATTGCTCCCACTCGAACCAGGAACCCTTCTTTCGTACGAGTTTATCAGCCAAATATACCTTCGACTCTGATACCAGTTGTTAGAAAATTATATATTACAGAGCAATGAAACACATAAAATATGCGGAAAATACAAACACACAAAACACATAAAACCAGAGAGACACAAATATATGTGGTTCACCCATTTTGGGCTACGTCCTCCCCAAAAAACCAGTCCTTCCTTTATATTATCCAGAAAAAATGAAGAGACACAAACTATAGCAGATCTGCTGTAATATCCTCTCTTCTCTCTCTCACAGTCTCCCTCTCTGTTTCTTGCTCCGAGAATACACATACAATACACAGTCACAATACAATACCCTCATAAAAGCGAAGGGTTGCCTTCTAGGGCAAAAAACCCTAAACTAAACATAACTTCTACCGTCAGATCATTTTCCTAATGAACATCCCAGATTGACTAGAAATTACTATTATTTTACAAGGGGGCTGCCCCCGAAACCCCCCGCCAAGGGGGGGCTCCATAAAGTCGTTGCCACCCCCCTAGACCCCCCAGGGAAACGATTAATTTACGGGTGGCGTTGCCGCCCCATTTAAGGTATAGGGGTCCAATTCTGTGATACAAAGTAAACAAGATAATCAGGCTCCACACCCAACAGTAACTCCTTGTACAAATATTTATTTACTTTTTATTCCTATCCTTTTTTTATGAAAAGGATTGCTTAAATTATGGTGGGAATTATTTGATGGATTAATCTATGCGGCCACAAAATGTCAAGGAAGCATTGATTTACAATCTACCTATTGTAACCAAAAATTGCAAGGCAAAATTTGTCTAGAAATGGAATGTGTCATAGGTCAGTTGAACACTAAGGGATAGAACACTCTCCAACTACGTTTTCTACTGCACTATCAACTTTTGGGGTATGCCTTGTCATAGAATTTAAATACGAATCCACGTCCTTCTGAAAATACACATAAAAATACCCAAAAACTCACAATTGTAGTAAACATATTTCTAATGGATTTTCTTGTCTCCTTTCTTAATACAGACAAGAAGGCTCCATGGGAGTTATTACAATTGTAGTCGATAGGTAAAAAATAGTATCACAGCTGGTATTCTCAAAAATCATTTCGCTTGCCATACTAAAAGTATTATGTTTATATAAAATTGTAACAAGTTTTGAATCCCAACTATAATTAAATGGGTTTTTATCTCCATACACCATCTGGATCGTGGAGGTATCCTTACCATTTCCAATTTTCATTGAATGGAACTTCAACACCTAGTGCCTCGATCACTCTTCCATGTTTTTATATATGATGTACTACATTAAACTAAAACATATGCACATGGTCGAAGAATATTATTGCAACATATTTGTCTCTTCCACCATCATCATCATTTATATTATTGTGATGATTGGAGCATATATTTTTCGTGTATCATATCCTTGAATGTTACAGATGACTGACTATGGTGGAAAATTACAGGATTCATTAACGATCATTTAGGTGTTGAAATTTGAGAGATGATCTAGATTAGATCATTATATTTTTTTTCATCCATCTCAATGCTTTCAAAGTGGAAAGAGTAGAGGAATAATCTCACATGACCATTTTTACCAGCGAGACTTAGTTTGGAAAAACAAGGTCTAAAGACTTTTGTGAGTCTTTTGAGGCATCAAACTACGTTTTTTTGTGGTAAAACTTTTCCAATTTAGTCTAGACATTTTTTCCTATTCTACACACAGAGTCCTCTCCAACAATGCAACAATCACATAAATTAGAGATGGTATGAAAAATTTATGCCACTTAGCAGTTGACCTTCATGTTTTCACCACCATAATTTGAGAGGATGCCACGCCATCCCCCATTATTCATGAAAAGGGGCTAACCATGTGATTATGATGAATAATACACTATAAGAGTCTATATTGTAACTCTGGTTAAGACTTGAGGTAGTCAAACCTAACCACTAGTAAGCTATTGGGTTGTGTTATAACCGAGCCACTAGGAGGAAAGGGGTTCCATTCTTTCAAGTGTATTCTATCCATAGCTAAGAAAAAATAGCCAAGAGGGATAGTATATAGAGCACACAAAGATGATTTTTGCACTATAGTAGCCCACAAGCCATAGGCCATACTTCTTTGTAAAACCTGTAAAAGTGTAGAATTTCAAAATTTAAATATAATTGTGTTAGATATGTTGTGACAGATTCTCTTGTGGAATATCCACAATAGTTTAAAAATCAAGAGATGAATCTTTCATCATAGGTATTTTTTGATCAAACATATAAGTAGTTAGAGCATTACATTAAAAAAAGAAATAAGAATATTGTCAAACCATATATGCTTACATTTTTTTAACTTGTCAATTTTTTATGAAATTCTTTTTAAATTCCGAGGATTGGTGTCTTTTCCTCCACAACAAAATATACCAGATAACGACATTGAGCCTCCACCGATATGCAAGAACCATCATAAGAAAGAATATATGTGGCCACTTAGGGATACTCTTATCATGCTAGATGATTCATTTACATATAAAGACTCTAACTTAATAAACACTCATATCCTATTATTGATGGTTCATGCATTATTGCCTCACTCTTAGAATTATCTCAATTAAATTGAATCTTAACACTTTAGTCTCTATTTTACTTCAAATCTAACTTTAATCATCAACTAACACTTATTAACTCACTCTTCAAAATATCTCAACATGAACTCTTTACTTAAACCATGACCACCAATCCCATCACATTAATGTGACCATGGCCTTAAAAAATTACTCCTTATTTATATACCAAAATGACTCTTTGAAATTAACCATTTTATAACCTCTATATATATTTCAATTTGACCTCTTAAAAACATATATATCTACTTGTGGACCGCTCATGAAATGTTTACCTAAAGACAAAAGAGTTTTCAAGCTTTTTAAATTCTATGCTCTTTAAAGATTTTATGGACCACCCACAAAAAACCTTTTTTTATCTTCAAATAACATAATCACTAAGTACCATTAATTTTTACCTTCCATGTATCATTGGCTTTGGGCCATTTCTCTATGTTGCTCCATTCAATGTTGTGTCGTTACTTTTTAATTGGTTTGTCAGAGTGTTTGATGTTCGTCTTCAAAATTAATTCTTTCCAAAGACATCACAAGGGTATGATCATATAAGCTCACTATGATCTTTAAAAGAAATTTATTATTCCATTACACCTCAACTTTCTCTTCCTAAGAGAGTAGCTCTACAGCTTAACTAGTTGCAATGATCAAGACTCACTTCTTTTGAAATACAAACCTTTATCTTCTCGTTCAATAATGAAACTACTGAAAATTCTTCCAAAACACATGCTCCTAGATTTGAACCTTCTATGCTCTTGGCCCATATTTCATATTTTAAAGCTCAAAATTAAAAATCCATAAAAAATGGCTATGCATATCAACATTTTATCCAGTGCATTCTAGTGTAACGAAGTGTCGAGTGATGAATCTACAGAGGGGAAACATCAAGAAAATATTGGCTATCTTAAACTACTATCCTATAAAATAGGCATGTGCTAGAATTCATAATTCCTATTGATGTGAATTGCAGGTAAAGCGTCACAAAATCCTTGCAGAGCCCAATGGTCACATTGTCACTAGTTTCTCAGAACTCTACAAGGATCAAATTGGTAGACCTCGAGCCACCACATCATATTGATGGACTACATCATCGACATGAAAAAGAATGAAAACTATGGATCAGAGGATTTCTCTTCTCAATATTATGAATAAATTGAATAATATTGCATTGGAGACATCAACATTAAATGACTGCAGTGAGACTAAACTAAACTAGACTAACTGAAACTAAACTAAGACACTTGGATGTATGGTTTTGACACCTAGTAGGTGGTTGGAATTAGATTCTCCAACACTCCCCCTTAATTACAACCACATGAAAATTCAATTAAGATGTATGTTGATTTATGTCTTAGGTAAACTTACAATTTAAATAATTGACTTCAACTACATTTACTTTTCTTCTTCTCTTCTTCTAGATCATGTGGCCTCTAAATTGTTTCAGGGTTTTATTGTATCCTTCGAACCTTAGTTTCTTCATTTGCTGATGCAAGTCTTCCATTGTTATAGGTTGTCTAAGCATGTCCTGGACTTCTTTAAAAATTGGCTTGTATGTGGACTGGTGCCACATGTCATTTTTTTTTTGTGATCTTCATCATCAATCTACAACATAATTTTATAATAAAAAAATATTTCTTCGAGATCCAATACCTGAAATTTTCATTGATGTTTTCATCATCCAAGTTGTCTTCGACATTCATTTCTACAAATTATATGCATATTTTATCAAGGAATGGTGTTGCAAGCCATGCTTCAAGAAAATTTAACTCTTCTTCATAATTGTCATGTTTATCTGCACATTGGAAATCAATGGTAAGTATAAAAACATTTGCAGAACCACGTTGGTTCTGTTCCTTCTACTATGCAATGAGATATTTCTCATGTTGTGCTTCCTTTTATGCCTCTTCCTCTCTCTCTGTCTCTTCCACTTCTTTAATAATTCGTGCCTCTGTAGACAAGTTGTATTCAACTTGGTTTTCATATTCAAGTGGTAACAAGTCTTCATCAAATTTAACATCAGCAAATTGAATTGTTGGATTGATGATAAAATTGGATTCTCCAATTGAAACTTCATTTTCATCAAAAAGCTCTATTGTTGGATTCATCAAATTGTCATCTGCAAGCTTTGTTTTTGGATTCACCAAATTATCATCAATAAGATTTGTTGCTAGAATCATAAAATATTCATCCAATTGCACTTGTGCAAAATGGGATTCACGAGTATATATGTTCTCCTTCTCTGCTTCTTCTGCAAATTCTTCACTTATCATCCACTTGTGGTTGAGCACAATGGGATTCATCGAAATCTTCATCTTCAACTAGATTACTCCCCCTTACACGAAAAACTCTCTTAAGGGGATCTCAAGCCTCCTTGGCTATCTTTGAATCATGGAAGCTTACGAATCGCCCCATCCTGCCAATGGTTAATAATCAATGTACTTGCCGATACAGACATGCGACGATGTATCACAATTTTGATAAGTTTCATAATTTCTCCATAATCAACGCACTTTATCCTCTGTGCCAAATGCGTTGGACGCTTCAAATTAAAAAAAAATGACATTAGACTTGAAACATTTCCAATTCACAAATTTATTTTAAAAACTAATTCTTCTAACTGTGCAATCTCTCATTCAACGAACCTTCTTCACAACAACGACTTCTTCAAGCAATGTAGACCTCTTCCACAAATGGTCGCTCTCGTTCTCTGTTGTTCTCAAGGAGACTTATGTAGACTAAGCTCTGATACCATTACCAAGAATGAAAACTGTGGAGTAGAGGATTTCTCTTCTCAATATTACGAATCAGTTAAATAATATTACATTGGATACATTAACATAAAATGAATGCAGTGAGAATGAACTAAACTGGACTAACTGAAATTGAACTAGGAAACTTGGATGGATGGTTTTGACACCTAGCAGGTGGTTGGAATTAGATTCTCCAACATGAAACGGGGATCTTAGTTCAATAACAACCAGTTCAAACACATGTTCATTTTCCATATTCTATCGAAAAACGATGGAAGTCCTCTCTATGTCATTTTGGGAGATATGTCATGGCGAATCCATAATGGTGCTTAGTAAAGTATTATTTATCAGAATGAAATATCTTTGACCACTAGTGGAGATATAACCCGAAAAAATTTAAGAAATAGGGTCCATTATCAAATACTTTTTCATAGTCCTCCAGATTTGCAAAAATTATAGTAAAAAATGAATTTGGCTCCAAGCTCTAGCTTGAACTGACCCTTTCGCTTCCATTTTACCTAGATCCACATAGATAGTTATTTTTTCGTTGACTAGAACTGTAATAATTTACTTATGTGTGCATACTGATGCATGTATTATATGAATTCCCCAACCTTATTGGATCAAACTTCATATCTGGGATCCACAACTGCTTTCGATGAGAAATTGCCGAGTTGATGACACTTGGAATGATTGGATTATTGTTGTAAATATGGTTGTTTCTAAAGTTGAATTTTCATTTGAATAGCTCATATTTGTTGCCTTTTGTTTTCCATCTTCATGTACATCCACTACTTTCCAGTCGTTAGAGGGATTTCGTCTCCCTCAAGTGGCTTTCACCATTGGAATATTGGTAGAGGGAATGAGACTGCTACTACACTAAGGGTTGAAAGGAGTATTTCTTAGAAATCTTCAAAGCTCTCTTGAATGACTGATTTAGGATAAGGGACCACCCATAAAAACACACTTTAATAAAATTGATTTTGTAAATTTTTAATACATTCACATTTAAAAAGAATTTAAGTTCATAAATTTATGTTAATTTAGTATTTTATAATTTAAATATTTTTACTTTAAAAATAATAATAATAATTCAACACTTGATTCAAGTGACAGAAGGAGAGAGAAGACAGGGTGAATTTCCATAGCCTCACTTGGCCAATAGATAGGGGGATGTGGTAACACACCCCCCTATATATGTCATACTTGTACCTCAATATAATTCCTAACATTGAGACTAATGATGAGGATGAGAACAATATTGGATTGGGCTTGTAAGGGCGTGATTCAAGCAGTTCATTCATGGTGGAAGCATGCAAGGCGATGATGGGTAGATATGGAGAATAATAATTTTATCATGGGTAGTAAACTCCAACAAAGCATAAATTTATTACTAATAGAAATTATTCATTGGAGGGGATTCCGAATGGGGGCATAAAATGGTTGGGACCATAAGAAAGGATGGTTATTTATTTTCAGAATGATGGGTAACTATGAGTTTCATATATGCAATATTTTGGAGCAAGGTAAGAAAGGAGACCGAGCTCGGATGAGTGGAGCTTAGGTGTGTGAAACAACTAGTATGTGAGGATAATTTCAACATAGAAATGCCTTTATCCTCTATGAAGGCTGAGAAATTGAATGTGAGTCTCAGAGTGAGCCATAAGAATGTCAAGATAGTTAGTCTCTCATCCTAAGAACCAAAATTTTTTGTGGGTCACTAGGTGAATATATGGGAGGTTTTCGTCTTAAAGTTCTATGGGATAGATAGTTTTATCAAAGTATGAGGATGAGGTGACCTAGAAGGATAACCTTCAATAGTATTACGCTCTCTCCGAGTATTCCTTACTTGAACTTCTAGATAGCCACTATGAATTTTTATGCAACTGCTCCCTATAGAATAAATTGGTATATTTTAGTATCATTTGTTGTTTGGTCATTTGAATTTAGAAGTTCCCTTTTAGAGAGCATTAATTTTGTTTCTCTGGATGGAAACTAGAGTTGTTATAGGGCTCTAATTGGTAACCAGAGTAGTAGAAGAGTCTGAAGAAGGAGGGAAGAGGCTTGTTCCATGGTGGTTAAATTATTGTTTAGCTCTAAAACTGGGCTAGTGAAACTTGGGGGAAGCTATGCCTCTGTGTTGGGGAGAAGTAAGCTTAGGATGGTGAAGCATATAGCCAGAGAGAAAAGATAAGCAGTGACAACCTATTTTGGGGGAGGGAAGAAGAAAAATCCTTTTGTGTGTGGATGGTCTAGGAAAAGTACAAGTTCATGGTGGTTGTCTCCTATGTGTGTGGGCATGTGGTCTACATATTCGTGGTGGAATAATAATTATAAAAAAAAAAACTTTGTTTATAGGCCTATCCCAAGGCATAAAATAATTCCTTACCATGCCGCGCAAGAGAGTCAGACCTAGAGAGGTGCAACCTTCTATGAAGAAAGACTCTTGCCGGGGAAACTCAAAACTTCATAACAAAGCTGCCAGGTTTGCAACCAAGTACCATAAACAAATGTATGTGCATGTGCAAGAGGATATATTGAGATCAGAAAGGGATGCCTCATCACAAAGAACCTCCATTTTTAATGTCGAATTGAGATCCCAGTGGGAAAATTAAATTCCAGATATAGGGAAAACAACGAGTAAAGGGAATATATTTTGGGATAGACACTCTTGGAAAATTAGGAAGCGAGGAGGGACTTATTACAGACAAAGGATCACATTTATTTCCACCTCAATCACTATGATTGTAGACTGGAAGGAATGATCAAGAGTTTGGTGCAGATTGAAAAACACCTTGGGGTTCCACTTGTAACCCCCGGGCCCCCAAAAAACCTAATGGATCCTATCCCCATAGATGGCTCGGACTCAGATCTAGTTTCCTGAGTTTGTGATGGTTGTTTATGCTAAGTATGAAGTGCCTCTTTTTGGTGTTCATGCGATAACAAAATGGAACGATTCCTATGGATTTTTATGTTTAAGTTATGTTAGATACTATCAATCACTTATGGTCCTTCGAAGGGCCAAACTTTGGGTATGGTCCTATCTACCTAGTGAGAGACTGCAAGTACTTATGAACTTTTTTATGTAAATTTTTTATTTTTTCATAATATAATTCACCTTATTTGAATTTAAGCTACAATAACCAATTCCTTCCCACCAAAACTGATTATGAGATGAATTTCTCATCAGCCTGAGCATGGAAATATTTAAAGCAAAATAGGATGCTTCAACACAAACTAATTTTGAAAAAAATGTTAATAATTTTTTTGTTGTTTAATATAAAAAGGAGTAAAGAATAAATTTTTTTTTTTAAATTTCTGTGTTGTTCCTGTGTAGAGAAAGAGTTCGGATTTCCCATAGTGGTATGTGAAATATGTTGACATTTCGAATCCCAAAGAGGATTCATCATCGTGAAAACGAGTGAGGAAACAAGAGTCTAGCAAAATATGAATAAATATATAATAAATAAACCTAAAAAACAAAAACCTAAAAGGTAGGCTAAAACTTAACACTAAGAAACTAAATTAGAATAATTAAAATAAAAAATCTAATAAAATAGATGCAATAAATTAAATAATTAAATAATTTTATTTTCATTTATTTACTATAAATTAAATAATGAAATGATTAATAATAATAATTATTTATTTTTAACCCATAATGCTAAAGGTTAAAAATCCAAATATATAAAAACCTAAACTAAAAAATAAAAAAAGTTACATATCCTATAATTAAATAATGAACTAAGGTTTTTTATTAATAAATAATTATTAATTTATAATAATTATAATTCATTAATAAATAAATAATTAATAATAATAATAATAATAATTTATTTATAATGCTAATGATGACGATGCTATAAAGTTAAATTTAATAATTAATGAATTTTAATTATCCTAAAGATAAAATTAGAGTTAAATTTTTGAAATTTAATTTATTTAAGAATTAGGTTAAGGAAAACATACCTGACTAGTTATATCATAGTTAATTTGAATGATTAGAGGAAACCAAGCCCCACTGATCTCAATACCACTATCTCTGTTGAGATTATGTGGATGTTTCATAATCTCTAGAGCTTCACTAATTTTTCTCTTTTGATAGTGATCTTCTCTAGCGATAATCCTGACATTCTCTAAGCAAACTTAATGTTTAGTCTTCGAGGAATGTTCAGCAAGAGCTGAAGAACACGATATTTCATTCTTAATGTCAACTCCATGATCCTTCAATCTTCTTTGCAATGAACATCTTGTCTCTCCAATGTAACTTTTACCACAAGAACAATCAATTTTGCTCATCGATATTATCCTTTATAGACCTCATTATTTGTTTGATAGTTCTTTCTATTTTGAATTGAATGAATACGTATTTATTACCAAAAATATTTGCAATTTTGTCCATGACTTCCTGAATGTAAGGTAGGAACACTTTGTCGCACCGTGCTTGAGGCCTTTGGGAATTGACCTTTCTTTTTGCTCTTTTTATAGCATTCTTAATGTCTTTATCCATATAACCTATACTTTTAAATATAGAGATTAAGATCTTATTCTCTTCATCCAGGTGCTCAGATTTAGAAATTCTAAGGGCCCTAACAACAAGAGTGTTAAGGACAGCAAAATTTTTAGAAGGATGATGGTATGATTCAACACAAAGATAATTTTCAATGTGAGTTTTCTTCTTGAAGACCTGATGTCCCAATGTACCATCCTCCTTCTTGTTAATAACGACATCTAGGAACGGTGTGCTCTTGTTTTCCTCTAGTTCCAAAGTAAAATTTATTTTAGAAGAGATAGAATTAAGGTAATTTAAGAACTTGTCAAGTTGTTCCCTACCGAGTGTCCATTTTACGTTGGTGTCATCAATAAATCTCTTCCACTAAGTTGGCTTCAAAGGGTAAGAATAAAGGTATTTCTTCTCAAAATACTCCATGTATAAGTTCACAACAATTGGCGAGAGTGGAGATCCCATTGCGACTCTAGAGATCTCCTCATAATATCACCCTTGGAAACTGAAAAAATTTGAACATAAAAATATCTCAACATGCTTTGTTGTTTTTAGATCAGTAATGTCTTTAATAACATGAACGACCTCATCTAAGGGAATTTCGGTAAATAAGGATACAACTTCAAAACTAACAACAATGTCATGTTGATTTATCCTTTCATTCTTGATAATATTAACAAAATCAATAGAATCTTTAATAAAAGAAATAATGCTTCCAACGAGGGGCCTAAGGTTATTGGAAACATACTTTGTCAATTCATAGGTGGGGGATCCAATAGTATTGACTATTTTTCTAAGAGGACTCCCCTCTTTGTGAATATTTGGCAACCCATAAATTTTAGGGATAACTTGACAAGAAGGGGTTAACCTCTTCTTTAATTTTTCATCAAGGTTGGACTCCATAATAGCTTTCTTAACCTCTTTTATGACCTCTGGGATGGGGTTCTTATTAAGTTTCCTATAACTACCGCAAATCAAATTCTCATTCATTTTATGAATGTAATCACATTTTTCCAAAACAACCATTTCCCCTCCTTGATATTCCTTATCAACCACATTTCTGTCATTATTGCGAAGGGCGTTGAGAGAAAATTTCTCATATTTATTTAAATTAATTTTCGGGGGTTTAGATTTTCTCATAATGAGAGCACATTCTTGTCTTAATACTTCCTTTTCCTCCAAGGACAAGCATTGAATCCCTTACTCTATGTTAGAAATGATGTTTTCTATAGGAATTTTCTTTGGAGAAATAACAAACCCCAAGCCTTTATTAAGAACATTTATTGTCTCACGACTCAATTCTTGAGATGAAAAATTGACCACCTTTTTCCTGGGTTGAATTCTTGATATGAAGCTCCTCCCAAAGTTACACTCCTTACTAATCCCTGTCGCCGACAACATGGACTCTTGTAATCAATTTTCGCCTTTTCCATTAGTTTGGATCATAAAGAAAATAATTTAACCAAAGTTTCTAGACTATAATCTATCAAACACTTTCATTAATCCTATCAAACATTTACAAAATTCCACTTTCATCAATCAATGATTTTGGGATCTTATTTGGCCTCATATCGAGATCGAGAAAATTAAAAATTAGGCTAGTAAGAGTGATATCCTTATGAAGAGATTCATATAGATTAATGCTACTTTAATGTTAGCATTAATTCATAAACGTCAAGTGTTTGTGTTTATGAGTTGCAATTATCCTATGTTAGGTTGGAAATTTAAACATGTCTAGAGACCATATGTGTCCAAATTGTGATTTGCATGAGATCTTTTTCATGTTCAAATTGTGATTTGCATGGGATCTTTTTCATGCTATTTTTGCAAGCTTTGAATCTTTCATGTTATTTTTTTTGGAATGGAAGCTTGAAAAATGCATGGTCTACAGTTCAAAGCTTTGATGCTATTTATGTGGAATGGAATCTTTCATGCTATTTTTGTGGAATGGAAACTTGCAAGCTTGCAAAGTTCTCTGCAGTACTGTTGCCCAAAGAGATTTTGTTTTTCTTCCCAGAGTGCTTTGTTTTTTTCAAATAAAAATTTATGTTGATGACAACATTTCTATTGATGGAATCATTTCTCTTGATGGAAGTGTCCATAAACTTCTAGGAATCTTGTTGATGTTTTCAACTAGCCAATTCGCCCAAGTAAGCATTCTTTCACCTCCATAGGAAAATCTTGAATCCTACATTTTGAGTACATTTTATCACGAAATTTGTAATGAAATTTATAATTCTTATCATAAAATTTAGTCTATTTTGACAAATTTATCTCCTTATATCTTATAAATACAAATTCATTATCTAGATAATGAAGGATAAATTTTAGGAACAATTCACACACAACCCTACTCCTCTGCAATAGGTATTTCTTTGTCAAATCCATCAAAGAACTATAAAAATCTAAGCATAAAATAAAGAAATAGAAGAATAATGATTTCTCCTATGCTCTAAGCCTATTCATTTATTTTCTTACTCTGAAACAATTCTGCACTTGAGAAAGGCTGTCGTTTTTCAATAGTGGATTACCGGTGACACCCAATTAACTCTAATAATAATACCCACTTCTGATTATATCAAAATAGATTCGAGGGATGCCCAAAAAATAAATTGGGGAGGAAAAAATATATATAAGGCTTTATAGAGTTGGATTATGAGTGAGTTGGGGTTTTCCAGCCAGAGATGGAACTGTCTAGAAGGCCAGCATAAGAAGAAAATGATTCCAAGCAGCACAATTTGTATGTGTTTCATTTTGGGTAAAGTTAAGGGCTATAGTAAGCTTGCAACAACATATTCTATCTGAAATATTTGTCAAACAATAAAAATAAAAATAGAGACAAAGATTGCTTGTTGAATACCTGGAGTATTGTTGTCTTCCTTCTCCAACCCCATCGCATGTCGACCTGCAGGTACATAACATTTCTCATCTCATGGATTTCTCTATCTGCCTCTAACTACACTGCCTATAGAGAAAAAGGTTATCGAAATACTGGTCAAGGGAAAACCCCAAGCTCCTCAGAGAATGAAACAAGAAATGAGAATTTGGTGAGGCAAACCCTAAGCTCCACAAGGAATAAAACAACAAATGAGAATCTAGTCAGATCAGACTCATTTTCAGAATTAGAAAAATGGGAAAGATTGGAGAAATTTACATATATAAGCATATGTTGCGAGTTGTCAAGCTTGGGTGCATTTATAAGAACTGTATTCATGGCGGTTGTCGATCTTGGGGGTATTTCTATGAACTGTATTCATGGTCGTTTTCCAAATTTTTCGGTCCCCATATTACTAGTGTAGTCCCTTATTTTTATTAGTGTAGTCCCCTTATTATTATTATTATGCCCCTATAACCACCATATTCTTATTATTTTTCCCTTACATTATTATCGTTAGGTCAACTAGGATTATATTGTGATCCCATGGGCCACTATATATAGAAGGAGGTTTTGTCATTTGTGTCATCCAAGAATTGTTCATTTATATAATGTATTGCAGGTTGTGCCCTCGAAGTGGTTGATTTCTAAGGCATTTATCTCTCTTCTCTTCTATTTTTGGAGCTGGTTTCATAACATTTGGTATCAGAGCTTTGGATTCTAGGGTTTTGCTGCTCCAAACAGGTCATCATGGAATTTTCGCTATAAAGTTTTTTCTATGAAGGTTCAGAATCTGAAATTTTTAGAGCGTGAAGCCGAAATGCTAAGGAACGTCTTGGAACATTTTCAGATCTTGGTTCGCAACATTTTCAGTGATGTGATCTATGGAAGTTAGGGATTTTTTCAGGATCCTGAATTTAACCAAAACAGGTCATCGTGGAATTTTCGCAATAAATTTTTTTTTTACAAGGGTTTAGAAGCTGAAAGTTTTACAGAGAGAATCCAAAATCCCGAGGAACGCCGTGGAAAAATTTCATAGCTTTATTCACAACATTTTCGGAGCTATGATCTATGGAAGTTAGTGTTGTTTTAGGCTTCCGAATTTCATCTCAAAGAGGTGACCCTAGGAAAATCATCATAACTCTCACTCTGAGAATCGGATCGGAATTCTGTAAAACGTGGCCACAAGTACACGGAATTTAGTTTCCTTTGTATCAATTTCACATCTAAATGAGGAAACAGTGACATGTTGCACGTCGTACAAGTTCTCTCTACTAAACCAAACCATAATTAGGTCATTATGGGAGATTGGGCATAACTTTTCTTGAAGAATCCAAATCAGGTGAGACCTATGGAAATTGAAAGAAGCTTCAGAGGGATACTACATGGCCTAATTTCAGATATTGAAGATCCGAAATCACAGAGATAATTTAGTTTCAATATCGAGCTCCTCAAAATCAATAAAAATGTGTGTATTTTTTTTCTTCGAATTGCATAAGTCTTGTGTGAAAATTTAGTTTGAATTGATTTCAAGGGCATATTATAGAATAGATATCAGTATTCGGTTATAAAATGCCTCCTCAAAAGAAATCAACACCCCTTAAGCCTTTAGAAGGCTCTACTATGACTCATGAAGATGAAGAATTGCAACATGACATATCAAAATTACAAGAGCAACTGCACCAAATTTCGCTCTCGCAAAGAGCAACAAAAAATGAAATGGAAGCTTTTAAGAAAGGCGTGGAAGCTAAGATGGATGGCATGGAAGATGGCATGGAAGCTAAGATGGATGAAATGAAGGACAAAATGGAAAACATGAAGAATGATCTAAATGCACACATGGAAGGTTCGACAAAGTTGATACAATAAATGTTTCCTAATGTTGAAAAGATAGTAGAGGAAACTCATGATGAGAACAAAACAAATGTTAATCGTGACTTCATAAACTCTAATTTTGGATGGAAGAACCACCATATTCCAAATATGGATATGAGGAAGCTTTATGACAAGAATCCCGTAACATGAATACTACAGATGGAGCAATATTTTGATCTCAATAATGTGCAAAACAAACAAAAGGTACGCATTGCAACTTTACATTTAGAACAAAATACATTTGTACGGTATCGATGGCTTTGCTCCCGTAAAAAAATTGTCACTTGGTCAATTTTTATGAAGGAAATGATAGCACATTATGAGGATACAAAGAGCAACACCTTCTTTAGCCAATTGATAAATCTCAAACAAAATGGTTCAGTGGTGGAGCACATTGAGGACTTCCAAAAATTGAATATAAGGGTAACTGATATTCCAGAGGAACACATCATTGATGTCTTCATAGGGAATTTAAAGGATAACTTCCAACATGAAGTTCACGTTTGGGAACCTGATTCATTAGAGAAGGCATTCAGGTTGGCAAGAAAAATTGAATGTAAAATTATGGTGACAAGGAAGCCTACCACTCACATCCATAAAGATGGAAGTATTGCTACTCCTAGACTTCCACAACCTACAAGGTTGACACCACAAAAATTGGAAGAAAAAAGAGCAAAAGGGCTTTGATAGAGTTGTGATAGAAAATACACTAAAGGTCATAAGTATGCTGAGAAGAAATTATTTTACATAGATCATGAAGAGGAGGAAGAAAATGAACAAGAAACTTCAAAAGAAGAGGATATACACCAGGAACCAACCCTAAAAGAAGAATAAATGAGTTCAACCATATCGTGTAATGCATTGGCAGGAATTACCACTCCCCAAACTCTCAAGATAGAAGGACATATCAAGAAGAAAAAGGTAATATTGTTGATTGATTCAGGTATCACCCATAATTTTATTCATTTTAAGGTAGCCAAGGAATTGAATTGTTTCCTATACCCAGCACCAGAATGTCAAGTCATGGTTGCAAATGGAGGAACTATAAATTGCTCTGGAAAATTCCATAATAACAAGCTAACCATAGGGGAATATGTATTGAATAGTACAATTCTTTCCATTCTAATGGGAGGTGTTGATGTTGTACTAGGAGTACAATGGTTACAATCTTTGGGGATGGTAGCTTATAATTTTCAAGAAAATTTCTTGAATTTTTTTTCGGAAGGAAAGGAAATCAAATTATGGGATATCACAGGGAATACAAGAAAGATAATAAGCTCTAATGTCATGAAAAAGATTCTGAAGAAATAACAAAGAGGTGTAATTGCACAATTATTCTCACTAGAAGTTCCAACATCAAAATAGTTTATTTCTCCAAATCTCCAAAAAGTTTTGGCCAATCATTCCAAGGTTTTTGATACTCCCAAAGGACTCCCACCTATTCATGATCATGATCATGCTATTCATTTGATTCCAGGAATTTTTCCTCCAAACATCAGGCCTTACAGCTATCCTTATGTCCAAAAGAGCAAAATTGAACGTATGATTGCAAAAATGTTAGAAGCTGGTATAATTCAACCTAGTCAAAGTTCTTTCTCTGCTCCAGTAGTATTGGTGCATAATAAGGATGGATCATGGCGCATGTGTCTGGATTATAGGGAGCTCAATAAGCTCACTATTAAATATAAATTTCCCATTCCTGTGATTGATGAATTATTGGATGAATTACATGGCATTATTTATTTTACCAAGTTGGATCTTCATTCAGGATACCATAAAATTAGAATGAAGACTGAAGATATTCCGAAAACAACATTTCAAACTCATGAGGGTCATTATGAATTTTTCGTCATGCCTTTTGGCCTTACCAATGCACCTTCTACATTTCAAGGGTTGATGAATTCCATTTTCAAACACTTCCTTAGAAAATTTGTGCTAGTATTTTTTGATGATATACTAATCTACAACAGGTCTTGGAAGGATCATGTTCAACATGTTGACAGGGTGTTCAAACTATTGGAGGAGAAACAATTATATGCAAAAACATCCAAATGTTTCTTTGGAGTACAAGAGGTGGAATATCTGGGTCATATTGTATCTCACGAGGGTGTTAAAGTAGACCCTAATAAAATTAAATCCATTAAGGAATGGAAAGTCCCCACAACCATAAAGCAGTTGCGAGGATTTCTTGGGTTAACAGGGTATTATCGCAAGTTTGTTAAGAATTATGGGAGAATAGTAGCACCTATAACAACATTATTGAAGAAAGATGCATTTTCATGGACTCCTGAAGCAACTAAGGCCTTTGAACATCTTAAAGAGGTAATGTGCCTAGCACCGGTCTTAGCTATGCCAGACTTCACAAAAACCTTTATTGTGGAATGTGATGCCTCAGGAAATGGAATTGGTGCTATTTTAATGCAAGAAGGAAGACCCATTGCTTTTGAAAGTCATCCAATCAAAGGAAAGTATTTACAAAAATCTATTTATGAGAAGGAAATGTTAGCAATACTGCATGCACTAAAGAAATGGAGAACTTACCTAATGGGAAGACACTTCAAGGTAAAAACTGATCATGATAGTCTTAAACACTTTTTGGAACAAAGACTATCTTCATAAGAGAAACAAAAATGGGTCACAAAGATGTTGGGTTATGATTTTGAAATAATATACAAAAAAGGAAAGCTTAATGTTGTTGCAGATGCACTCTCAAGAAAGAATGAAGAGGTGGAAGCATTGCTTTGTGCCATTTCTATTATCCAACCAGATTGGATAACCGAAGCAATAGATGAATGGAAGAAGGACAAAGATGTATGGACACTCATTCAAAAGTTGCAGCAAGATCCTAGTACATCTGATACATTTAGTTGGAAAAATGATTTCTTATGGTACAAAGATCGCTTATATCTTTGTAAGAATTCTCAACTAAAACAAAAGATTCTTCTGGAATTGCACACTTCTCCTTTAGGAGGACACTCAGGATTTTTAAAAACTTACCACAGGGTGAAGAAAGAATTTTTTTGGGATGGCCTTAAATCTGATATTCAAAATTTTGTGGCAGAATGTTTAGTTTTCCAGCAGAATAAAGTTGAGACAATTAATACCTCGGGACTTCTACAACCTTTATCCATTCCAAGTCAACGTTGGGAGGAGATTTCAATGGATTTTATCACAGGTTTACCTAAGTCCGAAGGAAAGAGTGTCATCATGATGGTAGTTGATAGACTTACCAAGTATGCACACTTTTGTGCATTATCTCATCCATTTAAAGCAAGTACAGTTGCTACTACATTTATGGAAACAATTCAAAAGCTACATGGAAACCCAAAGATTATGGTAAGCGAAAAAGATCCCATTTTTACTGGAAATTTTTGGACAGAATTATTTTCTTGTTTGAGTACTCAACTAACTCATAGCTCATTTTATCATCCTCAATCCGATGGTCAAACTGAGATAGTGAACAAATGTTTGGAAGGATATCTTCATTGTTTGTATCTGATAAACAAACACAATGGATCAAGTGGTTACCTCTGGCAGAATGGTGGTATAACACTTCCTTCCATACTGCAGCAAAAATGACCCCATTTATGGCACTTTATGGATATCATCCACCGTCCATCACATCATATTTAAGAAAAAATTCTAAGGTGCAAGCAGTGGAAGATCACATCGAGCATCAACAACAAGTTATCCAACTCTTAAAGGATAAGCTCAATTTGGCACAAAATCGAATGAAACAACAGGAAAATCAACATCGGAGAGAGAGAAGATTTAATGTAGGAAACTGGGTATTTTTACAGCTACAACCATACAAAAAAATGTCCCTCAAGCAAGCTAAGAAGGATAATAAATTATTTCCAAAATACTATGGTCCTTACAAGGTGTTGCAAAAGATTGGTATTATGGCATACAAATTGGAGCTTCCTTCTTCTTCGCGAGTGCATCCAATTTTTCATGTTTCATGCTTAAAGAAGGTTATAGGTGACAAACTTCTAGTTCAAAAAATATTGCTAGAACTTGACAAGGAAGGAAAAATCATACTAGAACCTAAAACAATCACGGAAACGAGAACTCGACAGCTACGAAATCGATCAATTTCAGAGTATCTCATCAAGTGGAAGAACTTACCCACAGAAGATTCTACATGGGAGGATGAGAATTTTATACCGAAGCATCTAGAGCTGCTCAAGCGTTGAGGACAACACTTTTTTGAAGGAGAGGGGCATGTTAGGTCCCCATATTACTAGTGTAGTCCCATATTTTTATTAGTGTAGTCCCCTTACTGTTATTGTTGTGCCCCTGTAACCCCCATATTTTTATTGTTGTTCCCTTACATTATTATTGTTAGGTTGGCTAGGATTATATTGTGATCCCATGGACCCATATATATAGAAGGAGGTTTTTTCATTTGTATCATCCAAGAATTTTTCATTTATGTAATGTATTGGAGGTTTCCCCCTCGAAGTGGCTGATTTCTAAGGCGTTGATCTCTCTTCTCTTCTATTTTTGGAGCTGGTTTCATAACAATAATACACACAGAGGCGAAGGGTGCAATAGAGAATGGCATGATATTTTTCCAGCTGCACATAACTACACACATAGGTGAAGGGCATGAGGATTTTCCAGCCACACATAGAGACAAAGTGCATGAAACAATAACAATTTTTCCATAATTACCGCTGTTATTTCCATTATGCTATTTGATGGAATTGGCATCTGAAAACAATTTTCTAAGGCATGGAAATGAAGAAAATTTTATTTTATGTCACCACATGGTCGTCTTTGATGAAGCCATGCAAATGAAGACAAGTTTCATCTCCATCTTGTATCACCATGTGATATTTTTCTTAATTTTATGGACATTTCTTCACAACTAAAATTTGAATTTCTAGTGGTTCCTCGAGACTCAGAAGTTTTCTAAAATTTTTTCTAGCCCCTAGGGCAGGGTTAGTTTCTCCCTTGTAGGTCACATTGGTTCATATTACCTTGTAAAATTTCCTCTCATTCCTTAAATATTTGATGTGATCAAATTTATCACAAATTCTTATGAATTGATGTCTAATTTGATTTGATGAGATATTACAACACTGTGTTTGTATTACACTACTCAAAATATCACTTCAAAATTTATTGGTCAAAGCCATCAACATAAATCATCCTCATCTATGGAAACCAGTGTCTATCATCTTTCCCTTATCCATCCTTCTGAGAAACAAACTAATTAAATTCTCTTACTTTATCATCATCGATGGAAACTAATGTTTATCGACTTTCCCTTATCCATCCTTTTGATCAACAAGCTGATTGAATTCTCTTACTTTCCATACTAAATTGTGATATATATATGGAAATCTTAACTCAATATTTAAGCCCCATATGTTTTGCAAATTTTAATGTGTCAAACTGCTCAACCACGAAATGTCAATTAAATTCATCTTCTTTATTGACCGATTTTTTTTTCAAACAAATACATTTTGTTTAAACAAAAATAATTTTGATTTTTTAACAGTAAATTATTTTATATTTTTATATTTTTAAATTAATTTTTATTTTATTTCATCAATTTCTAAATCAGAATTAAAACTAGAATACTTAAGATAAATTTGTAAATTCAAGTTTAAATATGACACTCTACCCAAAAAAAAGGAATTAACTATAGGCTAATTAGTTTGAAGCAAAGTTTTATATATAATCTTTTCTTTTTTATTTTAAAAATAAAATAGAGAGGTTGAGATTTCTATGTTTTAAAAATATTATTTTTATAATTGTTATATGATAATTGATTGTAAATTTTTTATATAATTTTTAATCATTGAAAGAAGGATTTATGTACAATTTTTTATAAAAAAAAATAGTAAGTAAATTTAATATTTTTATTAAAATATGTAATAAAAAAACATAATTATATTTATTATTTTTTTATAACAGATAAATAGATATTTTTAATTACATTTCATATTAAAAACTATATTTCTTCTACATTTTCCTTGTCATATTTGTAATATTTATATTGTGTTACAGACTTGTACTATAATCATGCTCACAAAGAATGGTTCATATAGACTATTTTTACTAAAATTTCTACAAAATCAACACTTGTTGCTTAAACCGAGGCAACCGGATCGTCTTCTGTTGTTGGCCTGGAACTGCTACCAAAACTGCATATCGTGTTCATGGATCTCTAACTGGAAGAGATATTTTGACTTGAAACTTATAACATATGATGCTAGGATTCTAGGTTAAATCAGATCCTAGCATATAAAACAATGTGTTTCCTTCATTTGAAAACACTCATCTAATTCTTCATCAAGAAAATAATTTGCAGCTTAAAATATACATACAAGAAAGAGAGCCATAAAAACACAAATATACTGACGTACAATAACACAAGAAATCCTCGGCCAAATATTACAATGAATGGCCTTTCGGCTCTCGGCCCTTTACAAAAAACTCTCAACCCATTCCTCACTCTCTTTGTATTCCTCACTATGTTTTCATCTTCATACAACCCTCTTATTTATACATAAATATGAATTTATTCCACTCCATAAATTCCTCCACACAAACCTCAACTAAAATCTAAATTAGATTTATCTTTTTTTGGACTCAAAAAATGTCTAGTATATGGAATTCCTAATCCCTAGATTATCAACCTAATTCCATTCCACTCATATCCTTAATTATTAAAGGAATATTTGCAATAATCCTCACATTTATAATTTCTCCCTTAATTTATTAAAAATGAGCAAAATAATTAATAAAATAATAAAAAAAACCTCAACCCCTAAATCACACATTTGAATAATGAAAATTAAGCTTGATGCTCTTGCATCATACTCCCAAGGTTGAAAATAATCATGATCTCCTGATCATGTGTTTCAGATATTTGTCTTCTTGGAACCCATACCTTGTTCTGCAATTTACCATTTTTTGATGCTTTTGTTTGTTGTTTTTCTCCAGGTCTCCACACTTTATGTTGCATTGCCCTACTAGCTATACTTTCACAGTCTTCTGCTGTCTTCCTCTTGCTGATTGTTATTTTTTTTACTGCTGCTGTCTTCTTCTGGGATAATTTCATCATTATCCTCCTTATTAGTTCAATTTCTCTGTCCAATAGGTATTTTGTCTATTGTTCACTTCCACCTCTTGATTGGCGCTGAACTTTTAATCTTACTGTCGCCCTTTCATCCTTGCCCTCTTATTTACTATTGTCTTGCACCTTCACATTCTTCATTTCCCAATATTGAAATTGAGACTCCTCTTCATGCTTTGAATCCTGATTCTTCGGCATAGTTTCCAGCAATCTAATCTCTTGGTTCCATGGATTACATAATTCCACAAAAATTTCTTCCTTTTCTTTTACTTGACTATCCACTTCTGTGAAATTTTCTCTAGCATATGCAATAAAACCTGTACTCACAAAACAATATTAAAATAAAAAACATAAGGCCTCAGTACCTCTTTTTCCTCTGGAAACATTTCAGTATGCTGCTCTGAAATTTCCTCTTCCATCAACACATCAGTATGCTGATTTAAATTCTCTATGAGACTGTCGGCTAGTACCTCCTCCATGTCATCTGTTTCAAATAAGTCTCCCTGTTTTGTTTCATAATAATGAACTTCTTTGATTTTCTAAATCATTCCTACATCCTTATCCTCTGTTTCCTGATTATTATTCAGGACAATTTCTTTGTCTTTCTCTTTCAGCAACTCACCCTGAGCGTAGATCCTCTGATTTTCTAACTTTCTTCTTTGAAGATCTAACTTTCTATATATCTCAACAATCTCAATTGGGGTAGAACTTGGAAACTTTACACAAATTTCCATACCTTCACTTGCTATTGAAAAATCATCAGATGGCCCTTTTTCCTCTACTTTAATACCACATTGTTCATTCCCATGAGACCCCTCTGTCTCCTTTTTTTTATGAGATCTTGCTATCTCAGCATCATTCTGAACAAATTTCAGATTCAACTTCTTCTCCTTAACAAACTTCAAAGTTTGTTCAACATCCTGTGATGTACCTGCAACCACACACATATCATTAGTTTTAAAAATGTAAGACCTTGTGGTCTCATTTGATGCTTTAGTCATCATATCTCCTTGCTTCTCTGAATCCTTCATTTGATTCAGTTCCTCTATAGATTTATTTTCTGTCACATCATTACTTTCAGAAAGAAATGGATCATATTCTGGTTCACATATCAAATCTTCCTTTATATATTGATTTAAACTGAGTAGCTCTTCCTTAAATTGAGCATTCACTCTATGCTCCCACTTCACTTGAAATATATGCCATTTGAATTTCCTTTTCATACTCCATCCATATCTCTAGTCTACTTTACTTCTCTGTAACATTTCCATCAATAACTCAAGATGGAATTTTATCTCAGCTTTCTCCCACTCATAATCTTCATTAGTCAACTATTCACATATGCCATTTACCTTGGCATTTTCCCTCTTCTGCCTTAGGTTGAGGTCTTTATCAGAACCTCTGAAATGACTATCAACAGTCATTTTCTCCTCCTTTGTGAACTTCATCTGTTCACTTGTGGATTTCATTCAATCCCCTTTTCAGCAAGCCTTCATACTTGCCATAAAAAAAGCAAGCTCTCTTCTTGCACTTGACCACTTTCGGTTCTTTGTCTTGAAATCAACTCTAGCAACTTCCTTGCTTCACTTTGTTGTAAACAACACTTTAGTAATGCTTGTTTTACAATGCCCAAACTTTGTGGGTGTCAGGCTCTGCTGATCATGCACCCAATTTACATTCAAAACTTTGACTTGGATTATGACTCTTGACTTAGACTTTACATCAACTCTTCAGGATGAAAAATACACTCTCTTGTATAATAACTCAATCTTCACTCAAACTATCCAAATTTCCATTTGACCCTAATATATGTTTGCAAGGCTTGACCCAATAGTTTTGATAGTGGATCTTTTGACTTAATTCAAGTTATACAATCTTCCAACGAACATACACCCCTAATACATTTTTATGATGTAAAATATTCACTCTCTCTCATACTCCATTCTTCAGAAAATATCACAAGTCACCAATTTCATCATCTCCCATTTATCATTTACTCACATGATACTGAAGTCTCTAACTTGAAATTCAATTCACTTTTTCCAAGATTTATTTTATGGTGAAAATAAAATAAACCATTCAATTTTCAACATTCAAGGTACCTTTTTAAAATGATGTATGATACCTTATGCTCCCTTCAAGGTTATTTAATGAACCTTATTTTTGCAATTCTACTCTCTGGATTACACTCTTCTGTGCCATCTTTGTCACTGTGCATGTTCACATTCTCTTCATTCAACTCGCTCATCTTCTTAACGCAACTAGTTTCCCTATACTTCCATGCACCATACAACTGCACATTATAAATTAACATCTCTTCACTTATGTACAGAGAACAAGCTATTCATGTTTTCAACCTCTTGGATGAATAATGTACACCTAGTACATTGTGTCCATTCTGAATAACACCTCCTTAGATGCTGCCACATGATGGTAAAAACATGATTCTATAACATCAAGCAATTTGGTTTGTTTGTGTTTTCAATCTTAAAACACAAATCAAAAGAATCTTCCCACTTCCAATTACAAGCTTTGGTCCAAAATGATTTAGCCAAAACTACAAAGAACCCACACTATGCATAATAAATTTTTATTATGCATATCAACCCAATTTCTCACGCAGAGGCTGATCTCCTTAAACTTCAATTGGAGATTTACTAACTTTTAAATCCTGATTTGGAAGCATTTCCATTTTCTATTAAAAAACTGGACCTTTATAAATTTCTGAACGGAACCTTACTTAATTCAATCATGATCGTTGGTTAAATTTATTTCCGACATATATCAATAGTGTTCCTTATTCCAGATTTTGGCTTTAGTTAAAGACCCAAAGTGTTAACATCTAAACATACCCGGACCCACGCCTTTTACCATTCTGCTCTTTATATTTAAACAAAACATATCAACAAAATGTATCAGGCTCACAATTTTTTTTAATGTACCTTTATGCTGGTGATTAGACACATCTTTCCTTATCCATTGGCTATCGCACTTCACAATGATTTTGCTGGTTTTTGAAACCGTCTTCACTGTTCCATCTTCGCTATTGATTCATGGTTCCACACTCCACGGGAATACTATTCGTCTACATTTCAATTCCACTTGAAATTTCCGCTCTCTGCTTGGACTCACTGGCCCCTGCACTCTTATATATCACATTTTCCATCACACCTGCCCCGTCGCATAATGAAGCCACTCACACAATCAGGTGACACATCACTCTGGAATCTCTTTATGCAAATTTCCAGGATTCAGATGGCCCTTGGTGATAAAATAATTTTGTCAGCTTCATACTTGCTGAGTAGCAGATAGTATTGCCATTGTATCTGCTTAAATATATTGAGTGATGGAAAGCTGCTACAGAAAACCGAAAAACAGCCACAATGAAAATTAATCCCTTCCAGTTTTGAAAACTACAACCAATAGCCTCTGGATTGTCTCTCGCCCTTTGGATTTCTCTTCGGCTTGATGAATTCGATCTCAATCTCGAATGGGTGGAACTGAAAGATCTGGAACTATATAATCTTAAACTCCCGCTACGAAATATGGCCCTTAAACCGGATCTCTAGGTCAGCTTTGACACGCCCCCTCTCCACGACTCACGACACTCCAATCTAGCAATGTATTTCTCTGTCTTGTCAACAGAGCCGAATAGCACGATTCGTGGCCTTCTATAGATCAGCGGACTCCTCAAACGATCCAGGTGTTTTTTGTTAATCCACAACGCTTACACGTTCTTATTTTTCCACGCCTATGCCAACTCAATCTTACTTGCTTTTTTTGTTAAAAAAACTGGTTCCATGGTGACTTGGACTGTTAACGCAGTTACAGACTTGGATTGGACATCTTTATTGTCCGATTTCTAACACAGTTGTGAATCACATTGTCTTTAGACCACAACTCCACAATGTCGGCATTCAACATTGACTACTTATGCACCCAGTACACAGCGTTGGATTGTCTCATTACATGACTAATATCGTTGTAAAAAATATGCAGATCTATGTCTTCGCACAGGCCTCAGTTCTCAAACAATGGTCACATCACACCTTACGGTCTGGGCATATCACATGGACGCTACGCACTTTAGAAGCAAACACTGCATTGTTTAATCACTTCCACAATCCCATATATTTAACTTCTTTCAGCATATAACAAATTTCGGTATATGCTGTGGTATAACACATTTCCTCCATCGTTCTACGTGCAGCCAAAAATTGCACCTCCACACTTTAACAACCATTCCAAATTCCTGGAATACTTCACGTTACTCCAGTTTAAAAAAAAACACACACACTGAGTTCTCCTCCAAATGATAATCCACACTCCAATTCCACTTGAGTGAATGCCCAATTGATTCACAAATGGATGCCCAATCTAGGTTTGTTGCGTCAACATAATAACTTCTTCATTGGACCAGTGCGCATATTTCATGTTTGGAGAATCACGTCTTTTCATTGTACGCAGAATCGTTTGCTGGGCTTCGATACCAAATGATGCTAGGATTCTGGGTTAAATCAGATCCTAGCATATAAAACAGTGTGTTTCCTTCATTTGAAAACACTCATCTAATTCATCATTGACAAAACAATTTGCAGCTTAAAATATACATATAGGAAAGAGAGCTATAAAAACACAAATATACTGACGTACAATAACACAAGAAAAACTCAGCCAAATATTACAATGAATGGCCTTTCAGCTCTTGGCTCTTTACAAAAAGCTCTCAATCCATTCCTCACTCTCTCTGTATTCCTCAATGTGTTTTCATCTTCATACAACCCTCTTATTTATACATAAATATGAATTTATTCCACTCCATAAATTCCTCCACACGAACCTCAACTAAAATCTAAATTAGATTTATCTTTTTTTGGACTCAAAAAATGTCCCGTATATGGAATTCCCAATCCCTAGATTATCTACCTAATTCCATTCCACTCATATCCTTAATTATTAAAGGAATATTTACAATAATCCTCACATTTATACTCTTTCTCTTAATTTATTAAAAATGAGCAAAATAATTAATAAAATAATAAAAAAAAAACTCACCCCCTAGATCACAAATTTGAATAATGAAAATTAAGCTTGATGCTCCTACATCAACATAAATACCACAAAACAAAATATTGACAAACCCATGTATATCTTAATTCTTAAAAATTTTGCATTAAATTTTATTTCTCATCTATTTTGATAAGTGCATTAAATATATATCAATTTCTAATAAAAAAGGGAAGTGATTTTCATGGACCATCATGCACTGGTTTAGATGGATGAAAATATGGTTTAATGTTGGGTAGTGGTTATTTCAAGTATGTTTTTTTGGGAAAGACAATTTACATATAGTTAAACAAACACTTAAACATTATTCATTGTTGAAAGTCTCTAGCTTGTGTTTGATTAGGACAATTAGTTAGGGGTATTATGGGTGATATGAGTAGTTAATGGTTAATTCCCAATCAATAAGACCATTCAAACATCTTGTTAAAATATCATGGAATTTTTTTTATTTATTTTTTATTTTTTTAAAGGAAATTCTATACCCAAGGAATTTATATTAAATCCTAGGATTAATATTTTAAACCTTATGAATAATATTATATCGTAGGAATATGAGCCATTAGAGTAATAAATCCAATGGATTACTATTATAAACACAAAATATATAAACCCTAAGATAAATATTTTATAAACCCTAAAATAAGCATGGTTGACCATTGTTGACCAAGGTTGATATTCATATTGACACAACCTTTATCACAATGTGACATTGGACTATGGTTGACCACGATTGATTTTTGTATAAATTACACCAATGGATTCAATCCGATCATATAATGTACTAAAACAAGATATTGAATCCTTCTACAATATTTGCAGAATATAAATCACGATCACTCAATCACATGTAAGTAAGAGAAATAAGTAAATCAATCGCACAACATAATATTTTCCTAGGGAAAGCAACTGCTCAAAACCCCTCCATATTTATTGTATAATCAACCATGGAATCATGAAATAATACAATGCATGTGTTCTCACAAGAACATCATACACTAATTGTCTCACACTGATCTAGGAAAAATTGGACCAATACATAGGCAATTTCATGCCCACCTTCAACCTGCCTTGATCACACAATCCCTAGGAAAAACAATTCCTATTAAATAGGAAGTCCAACCTTCTTTGACTGTGCAAGCCATCACGGGCTTCTTGTGGCTTTATAATTGTGCTCAGAGAATTTGCTAATAATACAGCTGATAGTTTACTCACCTTTAACCTTTGTCTCAACTGGGTCGTCATCAAAATTGACTTGCATGCAACTATTAATAGTGAATCATCAGTTACTTGGTAGATCACTACTTGTGAATTAAATCTATTTTAATTCACTTGATCTTCCACTAGCTCATGAATCAGTTAGAACTAGTTAAACTGATTTTAACTCAATTAACTTGACATAATATATTTCACTCACACCACACTAGTGCTACAACTGCAACTAGACCCTGTAAATAATAGAATCAATATACATGCCTACTCTTTGACCCTCAACTCGAAATTCTTGAGCTAACTAAGTCTATCACACTTAGTTAACTATTACAAGTTGTTAGGAGATAAGATTACAATTTATTTTCCAATTTATTTAAAAATTGGATGCCCACATCAACACTAATCCCACACTAGTATGTGGTGCATTTTCTTTTTGAATTTCAACACTCCCTCTCTACAAGAAAGGGATTATCAGCTACCCCGATCCTGCCTCTGTGGTATTTGAATTTTATCTTCGCCAGTTCCTTCGCCAAGATATCTGCATCCTGATCCTCTATGGGAATATACTGCAACAACATAATGCACCTCTGAACACAATCTCTGAGATGGTAGTACCGGATGTCAATATGCTTGGACCTGTCATGGAATACTGGATGAACCAAGAGTTTTATGCAACTCTGGTTATCACATTGTGTCACCGTCGGATCCATCTGATGACCAAAAAAACCAACAAATATCTTCCTCGTCCAGATGGCCTCACATGCAGCCTGACTAGCTGCCATGTACTTTGCCTCGACTGAACTGAGTGCAACTAATCTTTGCTTCATGATGTACCAAGAAAGTGTTGTCGATCTTATGTTGAAGATGCCCTGTAATTTTCTCTTCATGCCTGATGGATTGCCTGCCCAATCTGCATCGTTGAAGCCTTGAAGCTTCACTCCCTCTATCCATCTGTACCAGAATACATACTCTATAGTGCCCTTGAGATATCTCAACATATGCTTCCCCGCCTTCCAAAAGAGCTTGGTAGGCTTAAACCTAGCTTGACTAAGCTGGTTAACTGTGTAGCATATTTCTCATTGTGTCTTCAAAAAATACATAAGTGAACCCACAAGATTCCTATAAACAGTAGAATCCACTACCTCACCTGAAGTAGCATCCTCCTCCAGTTTCCTACAAGATGAGTCTCCATGGGTTTGTTGCCTCCATGTGGAAATTCTTCAGAATCTATTTGGCATACTTTCCCTGAGATACAAATAGTTCCCATTTCTTTGCCATATTTCCAAGAAAAAGAAATAGTGCAAGAGCCCCATGTCCTTCATCTCAAACTCTCTTGCAAGATCCTCTTTACAAGAATTTATGAGACGCTCATCACGTGTCAGAATAAGATCATCAACATAAAGTACAATAATCAAAATCTTACCATCAACCACAATATGATCTATGTTCGCATCCGCTTCACTCTTTGTGAATCCCAACCCAGTGAAATAGCTGTCGATCCTTGTATACCAAGCACGAGGTGCTTGCTTCAGCCCATATAATGCTCTCTTGAGTCTGCACACATGTGAATCCCTCTCAAAGGTCTCAAAACCTTCTGGCTACTCAATGTACACTTCTTCCTCAATAACTCCATTGATAAATGTTGTCTTTAAATCCATATGATGTATTTTCCACCCCATTTGCGCTGAGAGTGCAAGGATAGATCTAATCGATGAGTACCTTGCAACTGCTGCAAAATTTTCCTCATAGTCAATCCCCTCTACCTGTGAGAATCCTCGAGCCACAAATATAGCCTTGTATTTCTCCACACTCCCATCTATTGCTTGCTTCACCTTATAGATCCACCTGGATCCAACCACTGACTTCCCTAGTGGTCTTGGGACTACTTCCCATGCACTTATTCTGATAATGGAGTCATACTCCTAAACCATGGCATCAACCCATGTTGGCTGCTGCACTTATTCCTTAAAAGAGGATGATTCTGTCACAATGCACTCGCTCATAAGAGCCATGTATCCTGAGTATACCTGTCTGGGGACCTCCTTTGCCTGCGCTGTGATGTAGGTGCACCTACATGATCTGTCACATCTAGCATCAATTTGTCAGCCTCTGTGGTGCAATTCCTACCATTTATGGTGGATGGCTCTGCATGAGTGGTTTTTTCCACTCCATGATCCTCTACTTGTGGCTACTCCACATGCTGAGGTTCATCCTTTGGAACTAAGAGTTCCTCATCTACATGTAAGTCAAGCTCCCTCTCAAGGGACAATCGCATGGATTTCTCCTCCTCAAATTTAACATCTCTCCTGACAACTGTCATCTTATTAGCCAACAAATACACCCGATAGTTGTGGGGAATATCAATGTACCCCACAAATATCCCAACCTTTGTTGTTTGTTCTAGATTCTTTTTGGCATAATTGGTCGCATGGCAATAGACAAATGAGCCAAAAATTTTAAAATATGAAACTTCTGGTTTCATACCTAAAAAATCCTCCTCTAGTTTATTCATGCCAAGTATCCGATGAGAAATACAATTCTGTTCTTTCTTTCTGAAACCCCATTCTGTTATGGGTTATGAGGTGTAATCAATTCTCTCTGAATTCCTTGTTTGGTACAAAAGTTCTTGAATTCACTAGAGATATACTCACCACCATTGTCACTCTTTAGAGCCTTCACCTTCTTCCCTTTATATTTCTCTGCCAGTGCTTTGAACTCACAAAACTTAGAGAACACCTAATCTCTCTTCTGTATAAAGAAGATCCAATACTTTATAGAAAAATTATCAACAAAAATCACATAATACGTATGCTTTGTTGTGGAAGTTGTAGAGAATGGCCCACACATGTCTGAGTGAACTCTCTCAAGGATTTCTGCTACTCGGTTCTCCTTCTCATGAAAGGTGGCTTTAGTATACTTCCCCATGGTACATCCCTTGCATGTGTCTATCTATGCAAGGGTACCCTTTGGAAGACCTGTAGAAATTGGTTGCATGATCCTCAAAGCACTATGGTGTAGATGGCCCAATATCCTATGCCATAACTCACATGTATCCTGACTCACCACCTGCCCTGCCTTATTGCTCAATGTTGTGCAACCATCTACATCAATTTTGTAGAGGTTATTCACACGGAACCCAATCTTCTTTACCTGTCCTGTGGCTTTGTGACAAAGCAACGCCTTTCCTTCACTGAAAACCACATCATATCCAAGATCCTCAAAAATAGTAACTAAAAGTAAATCATTAGGGTAATTTTGAGGTCTAAAATGGGCCTCCTAAGGAAATTATAAAATAATATTGTAAATAATAAAATAAGATTTAATTACATCATCAAATTTTAGAGGGAAAAAAGAAAAAACTACTTTTTCGACTCATATTTTCAACCTATCCCTCAAATTTTGAGCCTGAAAGACTCATTGATAAAATTTGCCTCTCATCCACACATTGCATACAATGAAATACATGAAAAACATGATTGCAATCACGTTTTTCATGTATTTCTCATTTTTCGTGTAGCAGGTTCTATCAAAAGTATGCAACATGGGTACTCCTTGGATGAGGAATTATATTTTGCATCCAACAAGTTCTCCCACTCAAAATTTGAGTAAAAACTTTGGGAGATAAGTTGAAAATACGACTATAAAAGTAGTTTTATTATTTTATTATTTTTAATATGTTTACTCTTTTACTTAAAAAAATGGTGAATCATCCCCCATGGTTGACATCATCATATTGAATCCTATTGGTTCTTATAAAGTTTATTTTGGTTGTACATTTTTCTTAGGAGGCCCATTTTAGACCCCAAAATTCCCCTAATGTTCTTTTTCAATCCTTGTGCATGCATGGCATCTTTTAATATGAAAGGTTTACCTGACTGTCTCTGGAAAGTAACTGTACAAATCCCAGTAGAACTATACCTCTCATCATCACCCATATCGATGTGCAAATGAAGGTCCTTCTCCTCCAAGCTACTAAAAAGTTATTTGTTTCCCGTCATGTGGAAAGATGATCCACTATCCAAGTACCACATAGATCCCATCACAATTGACACCATGCATGCGATGAGAGAGAATTCCAACTCAAACTGTGAGGCCAAATATTCACCCGCTGCAGCTCCCGGAGCCTTCTTTTTGTTCTTCTTCTTTTGTGGATAATTTGTGGCATAGTGTCCATGATCATGACAGTGAAAACATTTCACCTTTGACATGTCACGCTTCTTGCCTTCTTTTCATGTCTCAGATTTGGAATGGGGCTTATTCCCTTTCCCCTTCTTTGCCTTACAAGCCAAGGCACAATTTTCCTCATCATCAATCTTGGATGAGGATCCATACTTGGTATTCTGCCGAAACTCTTCTTGTACTACCAAATATGACCATAGTCGCTCCCAATCTGGAAGCTTCTCCCTCCCATTCACAAATTCCTGGTAACTATGCTAGCTCTTGGGAAGGCATAGAAGAGCTAGGCTCACCAAGTCATCATCAGCTACAGTAATCCCAACACTTCCAAGCTCATCTCGACATTGAGTGAACTTGGTCAAGTATTTCTGGATTGTGTCTCCCTTCTCCATTTTTATTTTCTGAAGCTTGTCCTTGAGTGCCAATTTTATGTGGTCACTATTTATTTGAAACAAATTTGTCAAGGCCTTCCACATAGCATATGGAGTTTATTCCCATGGAGACTCGAGACAATATGATCTTGAACTCCCTATAATAAAATCCTCCTTGCCTTTTCTACCTTCTTCTGCCATGCATCAAGAAGTTGAGAATCTACTGCTGCGGGCTTGGGAATATCATTATCTATTAATTCCTTCAACCCATTATCCTCCAACACTTCCTCCATCCTTTTCTTCCATGCAATCTAATTCAAACTTCCCTCGAGTGCATATTCGAGTCTCAAGCCATTGAAAGACATCTTGATCCGCTTCTAACTCCTAAGAAAGTACCTGCAAATTTGAATACTGTTCAACACAAACTCAATTTATTCTCCATTATTGTGATTCTTGGCGCTCTGATACCATGTAGAAATTACACCAATGGATTCAATCCGATCATATAATGTACTAAAACAAGACACTGAATCCTTCTACAATATTTGCGGAATATAAATCACGATCACTCAATCACATGCAAGTAAGAGAAAGAAGTAAATCAATCACACAACACAAGATTTTCTTGGGGAAATAAACTGCTCAAATACCCTCCATCTTTATTGTATAATCAACCAAGGAATCATGAAACAATACAATACATGTGTGCTCACAAGAACCTCATACACTCTACCAATTGTCTCACACTGATCTAAGCAAATTTGGACCAATACATAGCCAATTTCCTGCCCACCTTTAGCCTGCCTTGCTCACACAATCCCTAGGAAAAATCATTTCTATTAAATAGGAATTACAACCTTCCTTGACTGCGCAATCCATCATGGGCTTCCTATGACTTTATAATTTTGCTCGGGAAATTCGCTAATAATTCAACTGATAGTTTACTTTCCTTTAACCTTTGTCTCAACTAGGTCGTCATCATAATTGACATGCATGCAACTATTAATAATGAATAGTTAGTTACTTGGTAGATCACTACTTGTGAATTAAATCTATTTTAATTCACTTCATCTTCCACTAGCTCATGAATCAGTTAGAACTAGTTAAACTGATTTTAACTCAATTAATTTGAGTTAACTGATTGCACTCACACCACACTAGTTCTACAATAGCAACTGGACCCTGTAAATAATATAATCAATCTACATGCCTACTCTTTGACAGTCAACTCAAAATTCTTGAGCTACTAAGTCTATCACACTTGGTTAACTATTACAAGTTGTTATGAGATAAGGTTTCAATTCATTTTCCAATTTATTTAAAAATTCGATGCCCACATTAGCACTAATGTGTCACTGAATTCCTCACTCATGTGTGACTTCGAATCCCACACTAGTATGTGGTGCATTTTCTTGTTGAATTTCAACAATTTTCATACTGATACAACCTTTGTCACAATGTGACATTGAACAATGGTTGGCCATGGTTGACCATGGTTTATTTTTATATTGAGACAATATTTGTCAGAATGCGACATTGGACTGTGGTTGACCATGGATGACCATGTTTGTCACAAGGTGACGGTGGACCAAGAGACAATCTTTGTCACAATGTGAGAATGGCTATTGACCATGGTTGACCATGGTTGATTTCATATTGAGACAACCTCTGTCACAATCTGACATCGGAACATGGTTGACCATGGTTGATTTCATGTTGAGACAATCCCTATCACAATGTGACATTGGTTGATTTGCGTATTGAGAATTTTTGTCACAATGTGACGTTTGACCATGGTTTACCATTATTATATACCCAAATTATTTATATTAAACTCAAAGATAAATATTATAAACCCTATCAATAATATTATACCATGAATATGAACCTTGAGATTAATAAACCCAAGGGATTGATATTATAAACCCAAAATATTTATACTAAAAACTCAAGGTATTGTAAACCAAAGGAAATAATATTAAACCCAAAGGATTTAAACCCTAGGATTAATATTATAAACCCCAAGATCAATATTATAAACCCTGTGAATAATATTATACCCTAGGAATATGAATCCTTAAACTAATGAACCCAAAGGATTGGTATTATAAAACCAAGGGATTAATATTTCAAATTCAAGGTATATAAACCTTCAAATAAATATTATAAACCCTAAAATAAACATGGTTGACCATGGTTGATTTTCATATTGAGACAATCTTTGTCACAATGTGACATTCGACCTTGGAATATTATGAACCCTAAAATAAACATGGTTGATATTCATATTGACACAATATTTGTCACAATGCGAAGTTGGAATATGGTTGACCATGATTGATTTTCATATTGAGACAACCTTTGTCACAATGCAACATTGGAAAATGGTTTGCCATGGTTGACCATGAATGATTTTTATATTGAGACAATATTTGTTAGAATGCGACGTTGGAATATGGTTGACCGTCGATGACCAGGTTGTCACAAGGTGACGATGGACCAAGAGGCAATCTTTGTCACAATGTGAGCATGGTTATTGACCATGGTTGATTTTCATATTGAGACAATCTCTGTCTCATTGCAACATTGGTTGATTTTTATATTGAGAAAATACTTTTCACAATGTGATGTTGGACCATGGTTGACCATTATTATAAACCCAATGGATTTATATTAAACCCAAAGATAAATATTATAAACCCTATCATTAATATTATACCCTAGGAATTTGAACCCTAAGATTAATAAACCTAAGGGATTGATATTATAAACCCAAAGGATTTATACTAAAAACTAAAGTGATTATAAACCCAAGGAAATAATATTAAACCAAAAGGATTAATATTATAAATATTAGGATTAAATGCTAGGATTGATATTATAAACCCTATGAATAATATTATACCTTAGGAATATGAATCATTAGATTAATGAACCCAAAGGATTGATATTATAAACCCAAGGGATTAATTCTAAAACCCCGAGGTATTATAAACCCAAGGGAATAATATTAAACCCAAGAGATTAATATTATAAATGCAAGGTATATAAACCCTCAGATAAATATTAGAAACCCTAAAATAAACATGGTTGACCATGTTTCATTTTCATATTGAATCAATCTTTGTCACACAATGACATTGGACTATGGTTGACCATGGATGACCATGGATGACCATGGTTGTCACAATGTAACGTTGGACCAAGAGATAGTCTTTGTCACAATGTGACCATGGTTGACCACCGTTGATTTTCATATTGAGACAATCTTTGTCACAATGTGGTGTTGGAACATGGTTGACAATGGTTTATTTTCATATTGAGACAATCCTTGTCACAATGTGATATTGGTTGATTTTCATATTGAAAAAATCTTTGTCACAATGTGACATTGGACCATGATTGAGCATAGTTGACGATGGTCGACTATGCTTGATTTTCATATTGAGACAATCTTTGTCACAATGTGACATTGGACCATCATTAACCATGGTTAACCATGATTATAAACCCAAAATATTTGTATTAAATCCTAAAATTAATATTATATATTAACTATTAATATTAACCAATATATTAAAATTAACTTCATTTTTCATACTAAAATTAAAATATTAAACTTATTAATATTAAATTTTAATATTATAAAGTTTTAATTTTAATATTATTAAGTTATATTAAACCTAATATTATTTAGTTAATATTATTAAGTTATAAAGATCACTAATCAAATTATACAATTTTGGGTTTATAATATTGATTTCCTGAGTTTAATATTATTTCCTTGTATTTATAATCTCTTAAATTTTTAATATAAATATTTTGAGTTTATAAAAATATAACTTTAATATTATTTAGTTATATTAAACTTAATCTTATTCCACTAATATTGTAAAATTATAAATATTAAACTTCAATATTAATATTTAAATTATTATTAGTAATATTTATTTGTATTTTTTAATGAGCATTTATATTAAGATTAATATATTAAAATTTAATTAAACTTTCATATTTAAATTAAAATATTAAACTTTTTAATATTAAAATTATTAAAAAACTTCTTTATTTAAAACTAAATTAATTATATTAATAAATTTTTTTATTTAAACCTAAAAATGATATGTACACTATACTATAACGTATGTTAAGTAAAATATACAATATCATAACATAATTATGATTAATTTCTTTTGTGGCTAAAATAATGTTACACATTGTGTCGTGATGATTACTATATACCTTATTACTTTGAATTTCAACCATTAGTAATGACTTAACCTAAAACCTTAGTGAATGAAACCCTGTAGGTGTAAATATGATTTAAAATTGACTGCAATAAGGTGATATTAGTGCCTACCATTAAAGACAAACATAATAGTGATATCATTGAGTACCAAAACATTCATTAAATTTGAGAGGCATGCAAAACATTCAAGTACCAAAACATTTATTAAAACATTCAATGAGTACCAAAAAATTCATTAAATTTGAAAGGGTATCAACTAGAAATTGCCCCAAAAAGGTGCAAAGGTACGTCGTTAGGATTGTTAAATTGGAAAAAATTGTAATTTGGTTTCATAAACATGAAAACTATATTGATATATTAAATTAAACAGTGGCTAAATTCCAAGTTCCCCCCTTCAAATAATACTTGAACACATTTCTGTCACGTGTGAACTAAAACTGAAGTGGTATGTTTTTTTAAGAGGTGGTGAAAGCCATTATGTGACTTGTGTGTATCTCAAATGAAGTTGAAAGGGTTATAAAGATATAAAGGATTAAGCAATAATGGTATGACCACCGAACTACTTGAACCCTTAAAGTGACTGCTACTGCAACCATTCAAAGGTTTGGAATTTCAATAGTGAATGGCTTGAGAAAATCGTGTTACTGGCCAAGGCTACATTGTATTTTCCGAAGGAACGAATTTGAGAGTTGAAGGTCCCTGTTTATGATGAAGCCTTATGCAATGCAATCAATAATCATAGTAATGTTCCATCCCCATTCAGGGCCGTATGTTATGATAAATTATACATCAGATCTCTATAGTCGACATGCTTAATTTCCACTGGTTTATAAATGCCTTCGGGTTCTTGTACAACTTTGAAGACAAATTCATTAGTTGTAACATAATCCTTTTGAAAATATATTTCAAGAGCAGAAAAATGATGTCTCAATGGTTGAACATTGCCTTGATTGTCTTCATTTCGATAATACCCATGATTTTTACTGACATGCATATTAGAAATAAATGCACTAATATATTCCCTTATGGGCCCAAAATCACCATTGTGTGAACTAGATGGAGGAGGAGGAGAGATGGGTGTATTAATTTCTGGCTTTCTGAATGTCATTGTTTCCTTTTTTCTTGGTGTTAGTTGGGGTTCAACAATATCATCATCATCTAGAATAAGGCTATCCCGAAGTGGCCATAAATTTCCTTTCTTGTAAGTATATTTTCTTCTAAATCCGCCAGTAAGATAACAAAAAAAACCTCTAATGATCTCCACAATAGACTTCAAAATGTCTACAAAGAACTTACCAAAGGAAACCCAACCACCATCTACAATTTATTGTTCTCCATCAATGGGGATCAATGAGGGTCACTCTGATCCTTTGGCAAGTCCAGGTAATTTTTTTGACATTCTTGATTTCCCCTGAATTCCTTGCCATTGATATGCAATAATTGTGATCTTTTAAAAACCTATGAAAGCAACTATCTAAAGACACAAGTTCTACACTGCAAATTGTATCCTTGTGGAAATAATTTTCTACGATTAAGCTTTATGTCCTCTTTTACATCAAAGAAGCTGAAAATTTTGTTTGTGTTATATGAGGACTATGACATATGACTTTCCAAATCAAATTAGATGGTCATGACCTCCAAAAATGTAAATAAAAATGTGAAAAAAGAAATTGAAATTGCCCTTCGTGAAAAGACATCAGTTGAAACCCCTTGTTGAAGTAGAGGAAGGACATAGCCACAAAAAGCAACACCTATAATTAAAATAATTCATGCATATTAGCGATGAAATATAAATAGTTTGAAACTCATTACTTTGAGATGGATGAAGTGACATGACATTTATTATTTTAAACATTCTCCAAGATCTTTGAGTTGTAGAAATTTGAATAATAGATAACTTACACTGAGATTATCCTGATTACACACTATTTGAGCTTCATGCATAATACATAACCTCTTCTACAATTGATCATCAATTTGTGGAAAATAGAAGCAGTCGCATGCGCACATTAAAACATAATCAAGCACACATATAACACAGTATGTAATGGGGAAAGCTTACAGCTGAAAACCCCCAACTATCTGTATATTATAATGATAGAGAACATGTAACAATCATAGTACAAACTCCTCACAAGCTCTCAACACTATCTCCAATTGTTACACACAAAACAAGCTCAGATCATACATATCACATGCTCCAATCTGCTCCACCTGTCTGCCTGCCTCTACTGCACAATCCAATATGGAAAAGCATGAGATCCAAGTTCGAATCCCACCAAGATGTACTGCACAATCCTCATTGGCAATCTCAATCAATGTGTGTGCAAATTTCATGCACCAGTATAGTCACAACTGATAGTCAACTTGCTCTTTCACCTAACCTCTCCATTGGTCTCCACTGAACTGTCCATGCACTTGAGTTAACTAATGTATTCTTTAGTTGATTTATGAGTTAATAATTAGTGAATTAATTTATAATTAATTCACACCACTCATCACTAGTGTATTAATCAGTTAGACTAATCACAACTAGTTCAACTAAGTAAAATTGAACACAACTCCATTAACTCCTCAGTCAACTCCACCAAACTCAATCACCTGAGTTCTAACTGAAGTCCATCATGCAATAGCTCAACTAAACCCTAGGAATAGCGTAATTCCTTCTGTCAGCTGCGTGTGCCACATCCGTAGCTCAAACTGAAGTGCTCCAAGAGGATAAGATAATGTTTATAGTCCAAATATTATTAAGAGCTAATAATATTCGACATATCTATTTTTAGACTGGCAATCTAAAAATAGATTCCGCCCAGTATGTCTAAAAATAGAAGTCCATCTATTTTCCCGACTTGACCAACCATCCACAAATAGCATCCTGCAACTCATAGACCATGATCCATATGTCTAAAAATAGACATAGTCTAAAAATAGACTTTGCGCCAAAAATAGCCTGCGGGCCCACTTAGTGAAGGTGACTTCTTTTCACTAAGATCCATCATCTTGTTGCATTCTCAACACTCCCTCTCAACAAGATATGGATTATCTGCAACCCCTATCCTGCCTCTGTGGTATTCAAATTTTCTCCTGGTGAGCGCCTTCGTCAAGATATCAGCATCCTGATCCTCCGTGGGAATGTATGAAAGTTACATGATTCTCCGCTGCACACAATCTCTGATATGATGATACCGGATGTCAATGTGTTTGGATATATCATGAAATACTGGATTAGCTGAGAGTTTGATGCAACTTTGGTTATCACAATAAATCACAGTAGGCTCCAAGTGTGAACCGAACAACTCGACCAGGATCTTCCTCATCCATATAGCCTCGCATGCAGCCAAACTCGCTTCCATATACTCAGCCTCTGCTGAACTGAGTGCCACGGATCTCTGCTTCCTGCTGTACCAAGAAACTGCTGTCGACCCGATACTGAAAATCCCTCCAAATGTGCTCTTTCTGTCCGTTGGGCTCCTTGCCCAATCTGCATCCGTGAAGCCACATAGCCTCACCTCATCCTCCTGTCTGTACCACAATCCATATCCCGATGTGCCTCTGAGATAACACAATACATGCTTGCCTGCCTTCCAGAAGAGCTTGGTAGGCTTAACCATAGCTTGTGAAAGCTGGTTAACTGCATAGCATATATCGGGTTGTGTATTGACCAGATACATAAGCGACCCCACCAACTGTCGATAAACAGTGGCATCCACTACCTCCGCTGAAGTAGCATCCTCCTTCCTCCAACCTCCAGGAAGAGGAGTATCAACAGGCTTGCAACCATGCATGTTGAACTTCTCCAGTATCTCTCGGGCATACTTACCCTGAGAAACAAACAGTCCATCACTGCGTTGCCAAATTTCCAATCCCAGGAAATAATGAAGGAGGCCCAAGTCCTTCATCTCAAACTCTCTAGCAAGATCCTCCTTGCATGAAATTATCAACAGCTCATCTCCCGTCAAAATCAGATCATCTACATACAGTACAATGATCAGCAACTTCCCCTCCACCACAATCTGGTACAGGTTAGGATCCGCCTCACTCTTGGAGAATCCAAGTCCGGTGAAATAACTGTCTATCCGTGTGTACCAAGAACGAGGTGCTTGTTTCAACCCATACAGCGCTCTCTTGAGCCTGCACACATGCGACTCGCTGCTGAAGATCTCGAAACCTTCGGGCTGCTCTATGTACACCTCCTCCTCAATCACCCCGTTGAGGAACGCAGTCTTCACATCCATCTGATGAATGTGCCACCCCATTTGCGCTGAGAGAGCAAGAATCGTCCGTATGGAAGAATACCTTGCGACAGGTGCAAAGGTCTCCTCATAATCGATCCCCTCTATCTGTGAGAAGCCTCGGGCAAAAAATCTTGCCTTGTACTTCTCCACACTCCCGTCAGCCGCCTGCTTCACTTTGTAGATCCATCTCGAACCCACCACTGATTTCCCCTCCGGTCTTGGGACAATCTCCCATGCACTGTTTCTGACAATCGAATCATACTCTTCCACCATGGCATCTACCCATGCGGGGCCCTCCACAGCTTCCTCGAAAGAGGATGGCTGTCATGATACACTCCCCAAGAGCCATGTATCCAGTATACCGTTCAGGTGACTATCTCTGTCTGCACTGTGATGTAGGTGCTCCTACAACCTTCTCTGCATCTTGAGCCAGTCGCTCAGCCTCTGTAGTGCACTTCCACCCTCTGATGGTTGGTGTTGCATGAGTGGTATCTTCCACTCCATGAACCTCCTCTTGTGGCTGATCCACATCCTAAGGCTCATCCTTAGGAACTAATAGCTCCTCATTTGCATGCAAGTGTGGCTCGCTCTCAAGCGAACACTTCATGGCTTTCTCCTCTTGAAATTTGATATCCCGTCACACAACAGTCTTGCGACTGTTTGGAAAATACACACAATAGTTGTGGGGCGTATCAGTGTACCCCACAAATATCCCAACCTCTATGGTTGGCTCCAGCTTCTTCCTGGCATCCTTCGTCACATGAATGTAAACAGGTGAACCAAAAATCCTCAAATGGGAAATATCAAGCTTCTTACTAGAAAATGCCTCTGGGTGTACTCATGCCAAGTATCCTGTGAGGACAATGGTTAAAAGCACATTCCTTTGCCGATGTGCATGCCTCCACCCACAAGTGAATGGGTAGGCCCTGATCATGCAACATCGCCATGCGGCACCACGGTCGTTGTTCTTCGAAAGCTCGACGGCTTGAATTCTGCTTGTGTTTTATGGTGCTTGTAAGGCTCTCTTAATTCATGTACGCATATAAGAATGCTTGAATTAAGCAGATGAATACACCACCATTGTCGCTCTGAAACCACACTTCCTGATTCTTTCTCAACTTGATGCGCCTTGAACTCACGAACTTTGATGTGTCTCGCTCTTCTTCTGTGAAGAAGATACGACACTTTCGAGAGAATCATCAACAAATATCACATAATACCTATGCTTTGTTGTCGAAGCTACTGAGAAAGGTCCACACACGTCTGTGTGAATTCTCTCAAGGATCCTCGTGGCGCGACTATCCTTCTCGTGAAAGGTGGCTTTCACAAATTTTCCCAAGGTACATCCCTTGCACTGATTTGACTACGCAAGAGTACCCATAGGAAGCCTAGTAGAAATCTACTGCAGTATCTTCAAAGATCCATGGTGAAGGTGGCCCAATCTCCGGTGCCACAACTCGCCATCATCCCGTCTCACCACTCCTTCTGCCTTGCCTGCCATTGCTGCGCAGCCATCTACCTGCAATTGATAAATATTATTAATTTGAACCCTTATCCTCTGGGTCTCACCAGTTGCCTTACTGCGCAGGAAAGCCTTTCCCTCGCTAAAGACAACATCATATCCCTTGTCTTCTAACATCGCCAGAGAGATAAGATTCTTCTTCAATCCTGGAACATGCATCACTTCCTTCAATACGAAGGGTTTACCAGACTCCCTCTCAAAGGAAATGGTACCGATATCGGTCGCACTGTATCTACCATCATCGCCCATCTCGATGTGCACTCCAAGATCTTTCTCATCCAGATCAGTAAACAAATCTCGATCTCTTGTCATGTGAAAAGACGCACCACTGTCAAGAAACCACACTGATCCCATCATACTTGAGACCAAGCACGCAATCAGCGAAAAATCTAGCTCAAACTGCGAGGCTAAGGCCTCTCCAGCTGCAGTCCCAACAACCTGCTTATTTTTCTTCTTCTGTGGACAATTAGTGGCGTAATGTCCGTGTTGGTGACAGTGAAAGCACTTCACCTTGGACATGTCCTGCTTCTTGCCTTTCGCACCGGATTGAGAAGCTTTCTTTCTCTTCCCCTTCTTTTCTTTGGCAGCCAAAGCACAATTCTCTTCATCAGAGTTCTTTGATGAAGATCCGTCCCTGGTACTCTGCCTTATCTCCTCTTGCACAAGATCCGACCAAAGTCGCTCCCATCCTGGCAATTTCTCCCGACCATTGACAGAGTCCTGATAGGAGTGCCAACTCTTCGGAAGCCCAAGGAGAGCCAAGCTCACCAAGTCCTCATCATCTATAGTCACCCCCACACTTCCCAGCTCATCCCTGCATTGGATGAACTTCGTGAGGTACTTGGGCATACTGTCGCCTTTCTCCATCTTTATGTTTCTGAGTTTATCCTTGAGCGCCAACTTCCTCTGGTCGCTCTTGCTTTGGAATAAATCTGTCAACGCTTTCCACATCAAGTATGGAGAAGCTTTACCATGCAGGCTGGACACTATGTGATCCTTCACGCCCTCCAACAGAATCCTTCGACACTTTGTTGTCTTCTTTTGCCAAGCCTCAATTACGGCAGCATCGCTAGAAGTAGGCTTTGGGACTTTAGCATCTATGAACTCCTTCAACCCATTGTCATCTAACACCGCCTCCATCCTGTCCTTCCATGCAATATAATTCGAGCTGCCCTCAAGGGCATACTCCAATCGCAATCCGTTGAAAGACATCTCAACTTCGACACCAAGAAAACACTGTTGCAAATTCGAATTCCACCAGCACAAAACTCAACCGCTTCAATGTTTTGCAATTGCTCCAATGATCAATACTGCTCCGATACCATGTAGAAATTTGAATAATAGATAACTTATTCACCGAGATTATCCTGATCACACACTATTTGAGCTTCATGCATAATACATAACCTCTTCTACTATTGATCATCAATTTGTGGAATTAAAAACAATCGCATGCGCACATTAAAACCATAAGAAATCACACATATAAACACAGTATTTATGGGAAATATTAAAGATGAAAACCCCCAAATATCTATATATTATAATGATAGAGATCATGTAACAATCATAGTACAAACTCATCACAAGCTCTCAGCACTATCTCCAATTGTTACACACTACACAAGCTCAGATCATACAAAACACATGCTCCAATCTGCTCCACCTGTTAGCCTGCCTCTACTGCGCAATCCAATATGGATAATCATGAGATCCAAGTTCAAATCCCACCAGTATGTACTGCGCAATCCTCATTGGCTTCTCCATCAATGTGTGTGCAAATCTCATGCACCAGTATAGTCACAACTGATAGTCACACTGCTCTTTCACCTAACCTCTCCACTGGTCTCCACTGAAACTGTCCATGCACTGCAGTTAACTGATGTGTTCTTTAGTTTAATAATGAGTTAATAATTAGTGAATTAAATAATATTTAATTCACACCACTCATCACTAGTGTATTAGCCATTTAAACTACATACAACTAGTTCAACTAAGTTAAACTGAACACAACTCCATCAACTCCTCAATCAACTCCACCAAACTCAATCACTTGAGTTCTAACTAAATTCCATCATGCAATAGCTCAACTAACCCATAGGAAATTCGAATTTCCTTCTGTCAGCTGCATGTGCCACATCTGTAGCTCGAACTGAAGTGCTCCAAGAGGATAAGATAATGTTTATAGTCCAAATATTATTAAGGGCTAATAATGATCGACATATCTATTTTAGATTGGCAATCTAAGAATATCTAAGAATGGTGCTTGGCTAATCTTTAAATAGAATTCCATCTATTTTTCCTGACGACCCAACCATCCACAAATAGCATCTTGCAACTCATAGACCATGATATATATGTCTAAAAATGGCTAGTCTAAAAATGAACTTTGCGCCAAAAATAACTGCGGGCCCACTTACCCACATAGTGAAGACGACTTCTTTCCACTAAGCTCCATCATCTTGTTGCATTCTCAACATGAGTTGTAATATTGTTCTAGACAATGTATAGAGATAAATGGAGAGAGTTGTCTCAAGACTCTAATATTTGGTGTTGCTCTAGAAAATGGGGAAAACCAACAAATTTAAAAGTCTAATGTTTTTTTTTAACTTGGGAAGCAAACCTAAAGAAAATTTGCTTCCATACAGATATGCACAGTCATGATAGTTATGTTTAATCTCACAAATAACCTGATTTCCCCAATCAACAACAACGAGTGAAATGTAATCCTAACATACACAAGATCAAAATCATTTGATAACTTGGCATCTTGATTGGGACCATCAATATGCCCTGATTTAGTTGACCTCCCTCTAGCAATAGTGGTTACACCTGCACCAATCACCATATCCTTAATAAATCATTAAATGAGAAAATATCAGACATACACAATATTAAAACTTGAGAGAACCCAAATTTTCATTTGAGAAGATTGACTTTAACTCTTTGTTATACGGTTAAAAATTCGGCGCCGGAAGTTTATTTCGGTATGGGGACTCTCTTGGCCCTAATCTAGGGCTTAGGAAATTTTACACTAAATTATTAGTTTATCACACTAAGAATGTTGAGATACTATTTCTGAAGTAAAAATAGAAGACCCAAGTTTAAGTGGACATGCATACAACGAGATAATGTAGGAGTCAATTTAAGAGAAACTATGTCAATGGCATGAGGTGTAAGGCTACTTGCAAGCTCTAATAAATATTAGTGGAATAAACAGAAAATAGAGGAAGTATGCCAACAACATGAAAGATGATGCTAGGGTAATTTCCCAGTAATATTGGTGGAATAAACAAATGAAAGAGAATGTAATCCAATTGGGGATGAATCCCAGTACAATGCCTTAATGACTTTGACAGAATAGATACTCGATGCACCTTATGATTGGAAATTGTCAACCATCCCAGTTACCATATCTTATCTTTGTGCAAGTTCTAAGGTTAATAATCGAAGTTTTGATTATTAATCAAATTTTAATTTCCTCCACTATAGGCACTACAAATATAAAAATTTTAATTCCTCCACTCTTTGTCAAGAAGGGGGTAAATCATAATGGACGAAAATGATGAGCTTTCAACAAAATTTGAAGACGTGGATTCAAAGGATGTCCATAGGAACAGAAAGAACTGCCATATGTTTTTAGAGAATTTGGGAGATCACTTGAAAGTCAATAAACTCCAAACCAAACAGTAAATAAATGGAACAAACTTCAATGGCAAAAGATTCACATAGAAAAGGAAATGAAGAAGATAAAATGTGGAAGAGAGGGACTCTCGCTATTAACCAACCAACATTCCAAAATTTATTTCGGTTTCCAAGTCAATCATGGCCCAACATGGAAAAACACAACACCTTTACATCATTTACTAATGATAAAATGAGTAAAAACCCCTCAAATCAACTAAAAGCATTTCATATATACATGTTTAAGAGGAAAGGTTTCACTTTTTGGGAGAAAATAGAAGATGTAAAGGATGTAGGAAGAATGAGACAATCAAATTCCATTATGGTTGAATCATGACAGTGAAAAGCCTCGAAATAATTGAAATTTCCAAATCTCATTCGTGCTTGCCCTTAAAACTGAAGAGAAAAATGAGAAAATTGGAGACTCAAACTTGCATAGAACTAAAAAATAATTTTATCCATGCCAAAGAACTATAGGAAGAAGCTGTTTCCAAATAAATACAGGAAGAAATTTGTAATCAGTTGTAGAAGAGAGGGAAAATATACACCACAGTGGAAACTTTGGCAAATATCTTGAGTTTTATGTAATATTTAGCCATGTAGGCTAGCAACTAGCTTCATGAGGGAAAGAAAAAAATTCTTTAGTCTGATTCTAGTTATGGAACAGTAGGTGTGAATCTAAGACCTTCGGATCACTACAGAGAAATTTAAAAATATGCAAATAAAGTAGTTGTCATGAGTATGAACACTCACCACCTGTCACCTATATGATAAGTACTCAACAAGTATAGTTATGCCACTAACCTAAAACAATGTATATATGGAAATGCACAAAGAAGGTTGTTATGCATGTAGGAAAAGGCATGGTGAGGTACAATTTAGCACACGTTGTTGGAAACAAGGAAAATAAGGGGGGAAAAGGCACTTTGCCAATAGAAACCGCCATTGGTATGTATAAACCCGAATTTGATTTTGAGGAACACAGGGCAAGCACATTCTTCTTAGTGGCAGGATGTTTCTGAATTTACATAATCATTTAGATTCAAGAATAGTGGTAACTATGAGTGTATAGTGATATGCAAGCAAAACTAAATTATATTGCATGTTGTTATCTATTAAATAAGTGAATTAAATATTGTGTTGCCTAAATATTTCCAATCCGTCGTTGTTTGTATTCAACATGTCTCGTTCATTTACATAGTACCAACAACATTAGTACTATTCCTTATGTATCTGCCTTTGCCTGCTAAAGTGTTGTTGCAGTTCAACCTATCCATTTCTTCAGGTTCGTCTAGATGGAAACATAACAACACAACCTGTGAATGTAATTCCCCCCTCCCTTATCTCATTCAATACCTATCACATAAGTCTTTTGCTATCCCCTACTTATCCCCTCTCCAACTATAGATAGCCAAGAATTTGCATGTCTGCTACTGCTCCTATTCTGAAATTAGGGTTTTGAGAAATATAAAGGGAAAAACCTGTAAAGTGCTCCCGAGTTTAGGTCTTCCAAGTGATCATCGAGTTGGAGGAGTAGGTTACCTGAAATATGTATTGAAGTTAGATTGACATTTCTCTCATCGAAAAGCCAATATGAACCTATTTCATGACCAAATATACAGTTTTAACACTCTTCTGACTCTGTTGTCTAGTAAGCCTGTAAATTTTTGAGTTGAATCTTCTGAAATTTTTAATAAAAATGGCCTTACATAAGTGATAAAACAACATGCATTGCAAAATAACATATATATAATAAAATTTACCTTTATACTAAGAATTGATTGAAGAAATGCAAGGCCACGATGATAAAACTCTCTCTTCTCAGATGACAGCACAAGACGGTGTGTGATGATATAAATTATTTTTTCTAATTAGGTATTGGATTATATGTGAATAGCCAACCTCAATGGGTGTTTCTCTTGAGTAGTGGTGAGGGGCCCTTGCAGCCAGAAATTGAATAATTCTTCTGACTCTTCTCCTCTGAGACACCAACACACAACGACACGACCCTCTTGTACATTTTTTTTTCTGAGCTTTTTCCTCATCACTTTGAAGTAGATTCTCATCTCTGATTTCCAACACGGGCCTAAGCTGAGACCCCACAAAACTGGTCTGACTAACGCTCTTCCTGGGCACTGAGGGGAACCTGCACAAGTTTCAAACAAATATTCATGTAAGGACGAGGACCTGCAAGAGCCTAAAACAGAGGGAAACTCCCCACTATAACATAAATAAATAGCAAAATAGAAACAAACAACAAAAATTTTTCAAAAGTTGGTAATTACTCGGGGTCTAAATAGGGCCTCAAATGAGACCTCTCTTGAAAGGCAACATGATCTCTCAACTTTCTTAAGATTCCAAAAGATTCATGTTTGAACCTTTTCAAATATCTCTGAACCAGTTTCCCTTTACCTTACAACAAATAGATATTTACTGCAATGGCCTTAGAAGCCCCATTCTTGAAGAATTTTTAAATTTCTCTGACCCAGTTTCCCTTTACCTTACAACAAATAGATATCTTTTACCTTGCAACAAATAGATATCTACTCTAATGACCTCACAAGCCCCATTCCTGAAGAATTCTCGGAATCCCATCGATTCAACTTTGTTAATTTGTATCACAATAACTTATCTAACATTCTCCAAAAATCTATCTTGTTCGTTCCCCTCATCATTCTCTACCTGTTCTTCCTTGCAGAACAATAATATTTTCAAGCTCTTCCTCGATTCAGTTCTCAGAAATCTCTGGGCCCTCGAAAAGGTTTATTCTCAGTAATAACTACATTACTGGACCCTTCTTGCCATCGATGTCAAGCTGCAAGAATTTGAGAGTAGTAGACTTGAGTTTGAACATATTGTTAGGGACATTGCCTCACAACTTTCCCAGGTTCATGCATATTCTCTCGAAGAGCTTAGGCTCCCAGAGAACCTCAGAATAGGGAAAATACCTATTACATTAGATAACTTTTTGAAAGGTCGGATTCCTCCCAAGCTCGGATAGCTAAAAAATATAGAACATTTGACTCTTTGGTTCACGGGGTTTGAGGGCATGATTCCTCATGAGCTCAGTGGGTGCAGGAAGTAACTTCAAGAATTTGATCCTTGGCAACAATTTTCTAACAATCTCTGAGAAAAAAAATCCCCACCGAGTTAGACAACTACACCAGTCTATATGGCTCAACTATATGCCAAATCCTGAAGAATGTTTCTGAGATTGCTTATGGCGAATACTATCTATCGAATCCTTTTCCTCAACTCCTTCTTGTGGTGCTTACCAACATTTTTATGATTTGTAGAGCAAGATCTAACGTTAATTCATCGTGCCCCATGGATTCAGGAAGTTGTTGGTGGTGGTTAACAATAAATTTGGTTGTGTATCATAAAAATAATTCGAACATTTTCCCCCTCTTCCCAAAATTCTTGGACTGAAAAACAACACGAGAAAAAGAAAAAAAAGCGTAAAAGAATGGGTGCACAATTGTTAAGTAGAGAAGAGAAGAGAAGGGCGAGTACAAAAATATCTATACAGATATTAACTAGAGAAGAGAAAGGTAGACGAAAAAATAAGGAGCAATGATTCAAAAGGAAAAGTTATCGACCTAAATACCAAAACATTCATTAAATTTGAGAATCTTGCAATGATTTTTAATTTTTTTTCTAAATTCATTTCATATTTATATTTTGACTTATTCTAAAATTTTAAAAATAATAAATCATACCAAATCATTCCAACTAATTCACCAAATTATTTTAAATTTTAATTGTTTTTAAGCTATACATTTTACATTAAAATTAAAGACATAATCACCAAATCTATAAGAAATATATAAAAATTATTAAAAAAAACTTTTCAATTTCTAGTTGTGACCTCGACACTAAACAACCAACTAGCTCGAGAAAAAAAAAATTCAAACTTATTGGTAATTTTGAAAAGTGGTTAATTTCATAAGTCCACCCGAATTATGCAATCAAAAGTTGATAAGAAAGGTGAATCAAACCTCATAAATCCCACATAATATATAGTGTCATAATATATAGTGTTTGGGTTGGTTGGACTGGACTTAATCCACCTACAAAAGAAACAAATAAAAATAATGTGTAGTAATATAAATGGATAAAGAAAAGTTCTTTATTATCCTCAAAATGCTTTTCGTCGGTGTAATATGTACAAAACATCTAACGCATTACACCGTGAGAGTGGAATGAAGGAAATCATGACAATCCCATTGATGGCCATTCTTTGTAGTCATGAAAGATATATCAGATAATACAACCGATTCCATTTCTTTTTATAAAAAAAATATTAAATTAATTACTAAAATATTAAATTCTAAAATTTTAATTTAAATCTAGATAAATAAAAAATAAAACAATTTTAGCAAAAATTATATTAATTTTACATCTAATTATGTTGTATAACATACAACATAGCTAAACCAATTAAGGTTATTTTTTTTAGTTATACTAATTAAGGGTATTTTTTTTTTTAAATTTAAAAGCATATCCAAGTTGGATAGGTAACTCATTTACTCGTTCATTAATGTAAACATGATGATTCGTTATTATAGATCGGCTTCTTAAATTTATTTAATAAATATTGTGCCAACCATTCACTACATATACATTGTATACAACAACTACATTAAAATGTTTAATCCAGAACTTGTTTTTTTATATAGCTAAGTTTGCCTTGATTTTCAAAGCTTCTAGGTATACATTGATCTTTTGCCTAGTGGCACGATCCTTCCTTGGGATTGGAATGTTCTCAATTTACGACTCTCAAAGTGTAGGGTTTCAATCGACCGCTGGAAATAAAAGATAATTAGGGTAACCATTCTTCTTTCCAGCAATTTGTGGGAGAATCTCATTCTGTTGAGCTTCATTGTGCGAGACAGAGTTCTGCAACCATGGAGACCCAGGGTTGCCATGGAGGTTACTTGCTGGCTCATCAGCCATACCACAATAATTTTTACGATTGGACTGGAATTTCTTACTTCCCTTATTTTCTAGTTTTAAATTCTGAAATGAATGGGTGATTAGCTCAGGAGAAATGACACATAGTTGTGGTTCCAAGGAGCTCTCATATCGGTTTATTGCCCACCCTCCTTTAAGACACAACTGGAAACTCTGTCTATTGATATATATTTTTTTTTTTTGTAAATTTGGTAGGACCTCGCTATTTTCTATTTATAATTGTAAGGTAGGTTACAAAAATATAAAATCAAGTCTGTGGCCTCAACCTGCCCGTAGGAAACCAGGTCTGTTGGCCACCTTAAAGCATGAAAAGCAAACCAAAATTGAAATTGTTTCATCCGTCTATAAGCCACATGAGCTATCTGTCCTATTACAAAAATATCAACATACTGATGAAATAAAAGAAGATCATACAAAACTGACAATTGCATCAAAAAGAATGATAAAAAGAAAAAAACTAGCCATCAGATGAGTAAACTGGAGCTGGGACTTTCACAGTGGACCCAGGCATATCAACTTGTTGTAGCTGCTGAAGTTGCTTCTCCATACGGCCTACCCGATCATCCAATCTGCTAATGCGATCAGTTGCCTGATACTGAATGATCTTGATATGTTGCAGTTGGTTCTGCATGTCCTGAAGCAGGTCCAGAAGGCGAGGTTAAATCTTAGTTGATTCAGTCCTAGCTTGGACGGGAGGGAAACTCTATATAGCCTTGGCTATAAGGCACTTGACTATCCAATACGTATGGACAGTCTGCTGGAATAAAGTGAGACGACCCCGGGTATTGCCAGGGTCAGTTATGAAGTCCAGGATCTCAGCTTCTGCTTCATTATCTTCAGGGTCAGTCTGAATGTCCCGTTCCCAACCACGGATTTCCTGGCGAACAGTGGATGAATTACCTATAACATAGTTTGCAGCAAGGGTCTCAAGAATCTCTTGATTAGATTTCCGACTGCGCTTCTAAGGAGCAAGCTCAGACTGGGTCTGCTATTTGCCTTTAGCTGACTGAGAACAAGAACGATGCTTCCCCATGGTGAATAGAAGCCTATTCAGCAACAAAGATAGGCAAGAGAAAACGATGAGGGAATGAGTAACAGCATATAAATAACCAGTGGCCACCCAGTGAACAGAGACAGTGTGTCTGCCCGATGAACATAGGAAAATTAACCACAGAACCCAATTCCGAAAAAAGTGAACAGAGATGGTATGTCTACTCGAAGAACAGAGGACCATGAACCACAGAACCCAGTTCCGAAAACGAAAACCCTAATCTAAGATGGGCTGGAAGAAATATAACAAAACTGAGCGCATGCTAAAGAAAGTATCGGAGCACATGGAATAAGCAGGAACAGGGATAATGACAGAGCACGTAAAAAGAACATGAAACATATGAAACATCACTGTGTCCCAGCTATAAACAATTAACAATGAGTCCATACATGGTATCCCTGTGAGGCGAGAGATATCAAAAACAAACCAAACCCATTCGCAAGACAACAACAGACTGGCGGAACTAAAACCCCAACGGCTTGCACTGAAACTGAGGATAAAAGACAGAAATGACCCGAAGCAAAACCTTCACAAATTGTCCCATTGAACATGGAGAAGGCACCACCTACAAGCGCTAACCCAGCAGCTTCCACTGAAAACAGCAACTAAGCCTACCCCCCAACGCCATGAGCCCCACAACCAACCATCAGATTTCAACTCGGCCAACTGCAAGGTGCCTGAAAAGGCTGACATTAATCTGGTCCATGAACTAACTAAAACAACCAGAAAAAACGAACAAGGATCCCGAAAGCAGGGATCAACAGGACTCAACAGCAGAGGTACCGAGCTACAATCCATCCAAAATTGGCAGAGAACCATAATATATGACAGAACTCTGTCTATTGATTTTTAACTGGTAATAACCTGCAACTATTGTATAGCCAGTCACTTAGTGAATGAAAGCCCATATCCACATCTGAAAAACATTTCAGAAAGAAAATAGTAACAAATCAGAATTCTAAGTTTAGAAAGACCATATTGAACACCAAGTTTCAAATGTTTTTGTTTATAGAAGACACAACCATCCAAATAATTGAGTTGTATACCTAGATTAGCTCTCATAACATTGATATATGTGTAGTTTCACCTTCCAGTGATTAGATCCAGGGATCCATAGCAGTCTGCAAGCATTAAAGATGTATTTTATGTGATTAACAAAAAAGCAAGAATGACTTCTGGTCTGGAAATCCATCTTGTTGTTGCATCATGACTAATTGGAAGCGTCGTGACTAACTGGAATAGTATGGAAGCATAGTAACTAACTAGTGTAACTGGTGCCTCTTCCACTCCCAATTACCGACCAACATATCAATTAAAAAATATTTGGTAACGACCACTAACTCTTCCGCATCCAACCCAATTTTATTGAAAAAATTAACATATAGTGAACGAGGAACACATATAAAGTCAACATATAATGAATGCACACTATCCAACACTTGGCAGTCGACTGTTCAATAATATTTGCAATTATTTTCTATTTTTTTCAATTTTAATTCCAAAGCATATTCTTAGCATATTCCAAAGACATTCAATCTTAGCAGTATCTTTAAATAAAAAATAAAAAATCAACACATCTACTTCCACCCTAACTTGAAATATATACACCTATCGGCGAATTATTTTTATACGAATTACAATTTAAGATATTTTTCAAGACAATTATTTAATAATTTTTTCTCGCCTGAACTTTAAGGAGTGCATAAAATATCTAAGTATACAAAATTGGTAATTTCTACTAAGATTGTTATTACTAATGATGTTGCTATGTCAATTTTAGTTTTACAGCTTTTTCAATAACTAGTTATAATGCTATTAATATTACTAGTGCTTTCACTGAGTGCATTAAGTTGGCCTTAGAGCTTCAATTACAGTAAGATCTAATCATATAGAGTCTACTCCCATTGCTAGTATTCTTATTTTCCATTAATAGAATGCATTTGAAAATCATAATCATGATTTCAAAAATTATAATCTTAAGCACAAGATGAATATTTAGCTCATTTAATAACCAGATCTAAGCCACACACAACATGATTTTCAATTCGATCATAAATCTCTTCACCATAAAATTTTCTTTCAAAAATTGGAATAGGATTTGGATCTCAATTTGCAACAATTCTAACTAGTTCTCCTGGACAAAGAACAATTAAATCTAGTCACTAGTTTGTCTAGAGATACAAGTTCACTTGCATGATGTGTTGCATTAAATAAATATTCTCCCCAAACTTGTAGTGTGGATTCCACTACTCCACATGTATGCAACCAATTATTGGTTGATTAAATTACTAGATTAAATTATACATGAAAGACAAATTGTAGGGAATTAAAGTTAATTTCAAATCTGTCATGAAATTTAAACTATCATATGAATCGGGTCTATAAGACGCATTTTGGTAGTAATACATGTCTTATATTTGGCCTAAAGTTATGAAGATAACAATGAGTTAAATGTTTATTTCTCTGTTACACAACATTTTGTCACCGTCCCTGCAATCCCTCATCTCGTACATTGGAGGACTATTCCCGTGACCTGTAAACAGTAAAATGTCCTGAAAACACGTTGATGGCATCCTTCTGCATAAGGGAAAGAATTCTCCTTGAGAACATTTCCTCAGAAAATCCCCAAAAACCCATGTTTTGGCATTGGCGCGAGTAGCCAGTTCATCCCTCGTGCCAATGGGGAAAATATACACTAGTGGGCGAGCCCGCTGGCGCTCTGTCCCTGTGTTGTACCGCGCCAACCTGTTTTGGAATGTTTTTTAACAAATTGAGGCGGAAGTTTCCTTTAACCACCTCGGGAATGAATGATCAAAAAGAGGTTGGGTTGTTTGGCTCCAGATCTCCTTGTGTAGGAAGAGGTTTTCCACCTCTCATGGAACCTTCCTAAGAGATAGGACTCTCCCCCATGATTATAGGGAGCCTAACCTTTCCTTCTACCTCTATAAAAGCCTAACTTCTCTATTTGCAACCTAGCTGAACATTTGGGAATAAAAATATAGCTGAGCGACTATTGATAGCAGAGCTAAGGAGAACCCCGTAAGAGAGAGAGCCTTGTCTAAATTCCCGACAAGCATTGTGAGACACGCTCCGCTGGAAGCCCTGCCAAAGGAACAACGCGACATCGGAACTCGGTTGTAATCTTTCTTTCACATTTTAATATATGCTCGACTATGTTATTATTTCCACTGTTGTATTGCTTATCTGTGTAATGCAATTTGATTCAATATTTTCTAATTGATTGATAGTTATATGTTTGAATTATTACGTTGTATGCCATCGTTTCTTCTCTGCATGTGTACAGATATCCAGACGTGGTGAGCGTAAGGATTGTGATCTGTCAAGCTAGGAACGGGAAGCAGCGCTTCTTCTTCAACAACAGCAACGTAGGACTTGAGGTAGGCTATCTATCGTAGCTTTGTCTTTTGTAACTAGGAATTGATATCGTAGCATGTTTTGTTTGTTGCTAGACCCACTCTAGGGCTAGTGGGATCGCCTCTGTCCTTAGAGGGGATTTACCTCTCCAACAAATTGGTGACTCCACTAGGGATCAGTGTGAGTTAGTCCCTCTCCCATTAGGTTTTGTTTTGGCTTTTTGTTTGTCTAGTTTGCCTTCCTGGTTCATCTTTCTTGGTTTGAAACCCCTGTTTAGCCCCTTGGATATGAAACCTCTCTCTGTTTGTTCATTTTTCCTTTTTATCTGAGTAAACATTCTTGGCGCATTTTCCCACCTGATAGTCATGCCAACGGGCGCGATTTGACAGTTTAATACTACGTCGTTCCCTGTTTGGCGCAGATTACAGCCAGACAGGCACGCCAACCCTGGTAGGGTTTGTGGTTTGCTTGATTTTGGAGTTTTTGAGCCTGAGCTTTGATCCTGGGTTGTTTTTTTTTACTTGTTGAGTGCTTTAGAGTCATTTTCGACTGAGATCAGCCCTTTTCCCTCAGTTTTTTCCCCTTTTCTGTCAGTTTTTCTTTTTAGCCTTAGGTTTTCTAGGTGCTTTAGCCTGCTGAGCCTCCGTGGGAGTTTCTGGTCCTTGGTTTCACAGTCAACTTCGTTTCTGCTTCTTTGCATTTAGCTTCTTGGATCCATTCGAGTGATTGCGTTAATTGAGTGATTGTCTTTTCTTTCATTCAGTTTGACTCTTATCACTCCAAGCCTAGATTACATGGCCCGTTTGGGTCTCTTTCGAGATCTTAGTTTGATTTGAAGGATTTCTTCATTAGTTTGAGTCTTTCTTTGCTTGTTTTGAGTTGAGTGAAATTGTTTTGTTTCAGCTCTCACTTCACCATTCTCAAAATCAATGTTTTGATTTATTTTTCATATCATTTAGTGTGCTTTCTTTGATATATTGAAAGATACAAAAAAAAAAAAATCTTTTGCATTCTTGATTAGCATAGTGAAAATTGGAAAATATTTCGCATTTCTAACATTATATAATTCTAGGGAAGAGTTTTTCAGTTTCATTAGCTTGCATCAGGCATTGTAGTGGATGTCTTCGCATGATTTATCGTATCTATCACTTGAAATATCTAACCCTCTCGTAGATAGCTCTTCATTGAACGAAATGGTGTCTTATGGCATGTAGCTTGCATTCAGGTATTTGTGAGATTCAACATTCGGTAGGACCTTGGAATTGAAACGTCAATTGAAGATCAACTTTAAAATTTATTGAATTAACCTAAGGCAATATTGAAACTTAACGCAATATTTAGTGGTCTAAGTTAGAGACGTGTTCCGGCGTCTTTAAGCCTAGCAGTTTTCGTTCACCATCTAGCTTCAAACAACGCTAGTACAGAATTGTGTTCCCCGTATCGGCGAGTATATAAAGGGAGACCCCTCTAGGTTGCAATCCTTTTATCCGTTGGAAGCCGGGTCTGCCACCTTGTAACCATGATACACCGAACACAACATTCAGGGAGACTACCTACACGTACGTCAAGTCCTTGGTTGATTTCTCTTTCATTTTATAACCAAGGTGTATATGGCAGTTCACGGGAACCTAGTACACCCTTTTACCTAGACTACCTGAGCAGTCATTTTTTATCTTTACTGACTCCATAAATTTGAAAATACCATCGAGCACTTGTCCTTTCACGCTCGCTTAAAACTGAAAGAGACTAGAGTCATCTTTGACTGTTTCTCGACTCTTAAAACATGAAACAACAAAATTTTGTTTCAATGTGGTAAAATAAACTACCTATGATTACACGCCCATTAAAGATTGATTTCTTGGCCTATTTTTGTTTGCCTTGGTTTTAATCCAAGATTCTTCATCTTCGATATTTTCTCCTTTTCTAGTGTGCTATAGTCATAGTGGTGGAACTGTCAGTTTCGTCTACTGGTAGTCCTTACACGGACGATTCATCTAAAACTTCTAAGGTCTCTGGCTCTGTCGAGCTTGAGCAGCCTGTCATCCCGTCTAAGTACCCCTTCGGGGAACTAGTTGAGTTTCATAGGCCTCTTTCGAACGCTTGGTTTGGGTTTGGGGTCGGGGAACATTTTCCCCCTCTTACATCGGGATCACCATTTTTGGTTGTTGTCATACCTCCTAGCCCCCGTACTCTTTTGCAAGATTTTACGATGGATTCAAACATGGACTCGTCTGGTCCTAACGGTAGTGAGGGTATTCCAGTTTCTGATGAAGGATACCAACTTTCCCCAGAAGACGTCCAACTATATCCTACTCAATCTTCACCATCGGTCTCGCTTCCAGCTGGATATAGGTCTTTAGGTTAGATCATAGTCGGTATTGCCTCAATGGCAACATCAACTTCGTCAAGGGGGGTGATTCTTCCATCATTAGGGATGTCGCCAATGACACCTATCTCTTCATCACCCTTGGTTACATCTGTCCCCACTAGGCCTACTGTCTGTGTGGCTGCGTCGGCACCGACTATCACTATTCAACCGTCAGGAGTTTCAACTTTGGTAGAAACTGTAATTGCCATGGAAATCCCTGACGGCCTTTCACTGGAGGAGTATCAGCAGTCTGTTCAGTAGCAGAACTCCCAGGTTTATCAGTCCCCTCAGGATCCTTATCAGTCCTATTTTTCTCATTATGGGGTGGATGGTACCCCGATTTATTCACTTCCGTTCCAACATGATGAGCATGGCAACCCCATCTACTTGCTTGCTCTTAAGGCTTATCAATTTCTCCCTGGTTTTATACCTACCTTGCCTATGCAAACCTCTAACCAACAAGGACAACCCTTGCAGGGACAACCTTCAGTTCAGCAAGGGTGTGCTTTCGGCCCACAAGGACAACCTTCGGCCCAGCAAGGGTATGCGTACGACCCACAAGGCCAACCCTTATAGGGACAACTTGTGGTCTAGCAGGGATTGTTTTATAGCCCGCAAGGGCAGCCTTACAATCCTCAAGGTCAACCTTTACAGCCTCACCCTGTGGTCCAACTAGGGCAACCTCAATGACCAATAGGGAAACCGTTATATCAACCCAGACCTTCATACGGTCCTGGGGGAAAATCCATCCATCTCAACCATTGGTGCAACCTCAGCAGCCATATCTTCTGATTGGTCAAAACTTTGCACAGCCAGGGCCATCTTATGGTCCTGCCACAGGCCAACCTGGTTAGCAAGCACACCCTGGCCCATCCCAACCATCAGGCTAACCTGCTCAGTAGGGGCAACCTGGTGGCTCTCATCAGTCAGGCCAACCTATTCAACCAGGACAACCTGCACAACCTGTCAACCCTGCTCAGCCACCGCTCTATTCTATGCCACAGCCGAATCCACCTGTGTGCCCGACTTATTCGGCTTAGCAGGGCCCTACTTACTAGCAGCCCGTTCGACCCCAAGGCGGTTATCACCCTCAAGGTCAGTATCAAACGGTTTACAACCCACCTCAAGGTTTTGGCTATTACCCTCAACATCCAGGCTATACTTATGCTTCGCAGCAAAATACCCACGCTGCTCAATCGGGGCCCACATATACTTAGAATTAGTATCCTGTTTATCGACCCCCGTATCCTTGTTCTCAGCTGCCATATCAACCAAATTATCAGGCTTATACCCCTTATGGTCAGAATCCTCAAGGACAGAACCCATGGGGGTAGAGTTATACTCAACCAGGGTGGACTATGGGTACGGGTCCTTATCGAGGACCTGCCATGCCTTTTAACCCTCAATTATCGTTCCTTGACACGTTGGAGTTGCCAGATGTGTCCAAACTGACAAATGATCTGATTCTTCATAATCCTTATTGGCCTCCAGTCCCAACGAAGGTTCCTAGTGATTGTCCCAAGTTTGAGGGAAATTCTGGAGAAGAACCCCAAGCACACATCATGACATACCATTTGTGGTGTTCTTCTAATTCTTGGGTCGACGACTCTATTCGACTTCGTCTTTTCCAGTGCACGCTCACCGAAGCTGCTGCTAAGTGGTACATCGAACTACCACATGGCATCTTTCAAGATTTCAACACTCTTGCTATGGCATTCTTGACTCATTTCTAGTTGCCAGTTCGTTATGAAGCTGGGACGCATCTCCTAACATCCTTTGAATAGGACCGAGCTACCTATATCTTGGACCACATTCATGAATGGAGACGACGTCGTCGCCTGATCAAGTTCAAAATTCCTTATCAACTTCTTACTCATTGGTTCACTACCTTTTTTTTCAACCTTATTGTGAAAGATATTGCCATGGGGGCATGTGTAACCGACGAACAAGCCATCGCTCGTGCCCAATACCGTGATCTAGTGTACTCTCAATCAGGCACTTTGTATGATATCTTGACTGAAGCTCCATGGCCTGGGACCTCTAAAGTGCCGGCTACCCCATCAGTCGATGGCATTATTGGATCCGTATCTCAGACTTCACGCAAGTCTTCCAATGGGAAGCAGAAATTGAATTCTTCCAATACTTCTGCTCCTCAGGCTTCTCCAGATTCTGGTAAAACCACAGAGGTCAACACCGTTCAAGCCAATCCTATGGACAAGACCTCAAAAGGGAAAAATAAGGGCAAAGGCAAAGCCAAATCTGATGCCCCAAAACCGGAATCGTCTAAACCCTGTGCTGAAGATTGTTCGCAGCGAAAACCGAAGTATCCCTACCTGATTTGTGTTACACTGAAATTTGTCACCATGACATTTTAGTACTCCCTTGAAAGTCTACAATATCAAAGTTCCCAAATTCAAGCCTTGAAACTAAGAGAAAAACTCATAAAAGCCTTAAAAATCTGGTACCGCACTTTCTCCTAGTTTTGCCTGCAGTCCTGCACTTTTTGGCTATAAATCCTGTGGAGCCAAATGCACTATCTATTTATTAAAAGTGCGCACCCATATAAAAGATTAAAAAAGGCGCAAGTAAAATCTAGAAGCTCAGTTTAAGTCATTTTTGGAAGCTTCTAGAAACATTCCTACGGTGGAAAGATCGCTCCTTTCATGTTCATGCATCCCATCCAATAAGGAGCTAACCCCTTGATGTAAGGAACTAATCCCTTTGAAGGAGGATTCTATCCCTTCTTGTTTGGAGCTGTAACCTCCTCTCTTCCACTATAAAAAGAGGCATAGGGTAGCCTCAAAGGGGTTAATATTTTAGAAGACAATTGATGAGTTGAAGTTTTAGAATTGTTGGAGACGAAGTGTTGTTGAAACTTAGACCCTTTTAGCTGAGATTTCATGTGGGAAGGATTACATACCTGTATGTATCTCGATTGGAAGAGTGCAAGGCTGATATGAGTAAAGGAAACGCCTTCTCCGGACCCTAGGAGGACCTGTACAACATCAAGGTGGACACGGTTGTAAGGTTCTTCCTTATTTAAGTTAATACAAATAAATCCGTTTTTCTCAATAAGCTGCCAATTGATTGTTTATTTTATGGATTCCTTGATCACCATAATGGATATGATTTATGAATATATGTTATGCAGGTGCTATTTGATGTTTGCTTGTTTATGATTGCAGATCTTCAAGGGGAACTCTTTCGAGCGATTGAAGGACTACTACTACAAATAAGCATTGGATCAAAGGTAGGATCATTAAAACTTTATAGCATTTAATTATAAATCACAATATATCTAGAGAAAGATAGTTTCATTTGTCCATTTGTTGCTAAATGTCCATAGGACACTTGGGAAGTCTGTCTTGTCTACAAGAACGACTAATCCGTCCAATAAAATGGCGACTCTGCTGGGGAAGAATTTGAGCTTTGATTTCTTTTAATTTTGATTTATGAACTTATGTTTCCTGATTTTTATTGATTTATATTGGCTTGGGTAGTTAATCCCTGTAGAATCCTTCAAAACTTTTTGAGAATTTTTTGGTTTTTTCTCTTGTTTTCTTGTGTCCGCTCTTTTCCTTTTGAGACAATACGGGCAGTTCTGCACTTTTTCTGTACCCACAGTGCAGGACCGCACTGGATTGCACTAAAGCCTGTGGACCCTGTCAAATTTTTGAAAAAATCTTAAAATCTTCTTTTCTGGATTTTTTTTAGGTTCTCAGTGATTACCCAGACCTGTGTCTTCTGTCAAGAAGCCTTGATTAAGAGTTTATTTCAACACGTTTAGTTTTGATTGATTTTCTGAAAGATTTGCATATTTTAATAATTTTTTCTTTGCCTTTATCCTGCTCAAAGATTAGAAACCTTGGTATGTCGTTAGATCACTGGTGTTTCCTTGATTTCTTGCTGAGTCTGGAATTTTAGCAGAAATTGTTTGTGAGATTTAGATCCCATTTTTCTCCTTTGCACATCTTTGAAAAACTTTTGTTAATAAGTTTGGAATTTCACTTAAAAAACAAAAATTGGATGTTTTTTCGAGTTCTTTCTGATTCAAGTAAAGAATTTCTTAGTGAGATCACAAACTAAGTAAAACATCCTTAAAATATTTAATTCAGATTTAGTCTTAGAATTTTTAGATCTCAAGATAGTGTTTTTAGCTTTGAGTGCTTTTTAGAAATTGTAGTGTCTTTTGAAGAAAAAGCTTAGTTTGCAGTTTTGATCTTGAACAAAAGGGATTTTTTATTTAGCATAGATCAGTTTGAGTTCTCATTGAAATTAGATTTCTTTCCATTTATTCTTGCTTAAAGGAAATATTTGTTTTTTTGAAAGTTGAATTTCTCAACTCTTCCTTAGCTAGAATTCATTGAAAGAAAACGGATTGTTTCTCATTATTAGATGCATTTTTAGTATTTTTTGAGTCGGGTCAATACAAATCATTAGTTTCACTCTCGTGCCTATTGTCTTAAGAAACAACTCTTAAAATCAACACTTAATTAAAATTAATTTAGTAACTTTTTTATTTCTAGGGCTCTCTTCACCAATATAGCTTAGGCTAGTGTATTGGAGTAGGCAGTAATTAACTCTCCAAGACAGTTAAAACAAACAAGTAGTTAATCTTGCGGTAGGAAAAAATCCAATAGTCGCTTGTATGCTCTGGGAAGCTCCTGTTAAAGAATTCAAGCATGAGGTCATATCTGAACCAGTTGGATAATCAATTCTATTTCATTGGGAATGATAGAAGATTTGCGCGTATTAACAATGGTAAACCTCAGATAGACCATTTTTGAGGAGCCTCGGGTCACTTGTCGGTATACCTTGGATTATGTCAAGGAGCCTTCAAGGGGATTGAGCTTTGTTACTCTGCCCTTGGGCGTATGTCGGACTGTATACTGTTCCCCCAGGTATATTAGTTCCTGTTGGTAACCATAATGACCACAATATTACGGTTCTTTCCTAAGGTGATGGTGGTAGAAAGATCCCACTGTACCTAGAGCAGACGTCGAATAGACTCACTTGGACTCTTTGGAGGTTATCTTCGCCTCAGAATCTGCCCCAAACTGCTGCAACTACTGCAACTTCTGTTCAACCTATGACACCTATATCTGGAGTATCTGTAGCTCCGATTTCTTCTCTCCCTGCATCAGTGCAAATTCCTCAAGCCTCTGTACCACAGTCGGGACCTACAAGTCAGACTACAGCCCAAATTCCTATGGGACAAGCTAGTACAAGTACGATTGTTTCTATTCAACCTCAATTTACCTATCAATCGTACCAGGGACAGTATCAAATTGGTCAAGCTACACAAAATCCAGTGTATCAGTATCAGCCGTACCTTGGGTATACTTATCAAGTACCTAAACAACCCCAGTATGGTTCGGTTAATCCTGGTTACCCAGGAGGTTTCATGATTCCAAATGCACATCCGATTCCAGGATATCCTGGCTACCCTCCTCCTAGCACTGGTTTGATCACTCAAGGTTATCAAGACCCTAGCCATTAGTTACCAATCATAGCAACTTTATATTTACCAGATTTGTCGTGCCTTACGAATGATCCCATTTTTTATCTTCCATATTGGCCGTCGATGCCTAACAAGTTGCCCAGTGATATTCCAAAATTTGAAGGAAATTCAAGAGAGGACTCGTCTAATCACGTTATGAATCATCACCTCTGGTGCGCATTTAATTCAATAGTCAATGATTCAATTCGATTACGTCTTTTTCAGAGAAATCTCATTGGTCTAGCTGCCAAATGGTACATTGAGTTACCACACGGCTCTTTTAATAATTTTAACCCGTTAGTAATAGCTTTCTTAACCCATTTTCAGTTGCCTGTCAGATACGAAAATGGCACAGAATTACTGACTTCATTAAAGAAATCTACGTCTACGTACATATCTGATCACATTCATGAATAGAGATGTAGAAGGCGTTTAGTGAAAGTTTTTATTCCTGATCAAATTTTGGCTGAATGGTTTATTAAATCATTATTGCCCAAAATTACCGAAGATGTGGCCAAAGGAAGCATTGTTATGGAAGAGCAAGTTATTGCTCAGGCTCAGTACCTTGACCTTATCTATACTCAGTCAGGTACTTTGTACAATAAAATCCCCGATTTACCAAGACTTGGTCAGTTAACTGTAACTTCTTCTGGCTCTCATGCTGCTGATGGTGTAATTGGTTCTATTAGTACTGGTAAGAGTAAGAAGAAGTCTTCCAAGACTACTTCTCGTATTATCACTTTACCCGATTCACCCAAAGGAGATTCTTCCCAAGAAACTTCCGCCGATATCCATGTTGTAGAGACATCTACGGCCAAATCTAAAACTAGTGGTAAGAAGAAAGGTAAGAATAAAAAGACAAAATCTTCAAAAGAGAAAAATGATACAACTGAACCGACTGACGAAAAATGCAAACCTCGATATCCTTGTCTCATCTGTGACCAGGATCATTTTACGAAAGAGTGCCCACATAGAGCCGAGGTATCCAAATTCGTTAAGGGTCCACCTATACCTTATGTGTTGAAGGATCCCTTTCCCACTCAAGATAGTAACATGGTTGGATCTTCCTCCAATCCGGTTGAGGATATTTTAATGGTTGCGACGCGATCGCAAGATTACGGTAGTAAAAATACTAGTAAGGAAGCGGAAACATCCAATTCTGAATCAAGTACATCTCCTTCAGTTTTCGATCCATTACAGATTGAGAAACAAAATCCTGACTTAGAAATTAAACCACCTGCAAAAGGTGTACTTCGTAAATCAGCTTTCAATCCACATGCGAGAGCTGCTCAGAATTACAATATTGTTGAAGATTTGGAAATTTTCCCTTCAGCAATGTTGGCTTTGGAAGTATTGCAATCATGTCCATCCCAAAGAAAATTACTTTTGTCAGCTTTAGGATCCATAGATCTCCAAGATTCGAACCTTATGATCTTCGATTTAGAAAATTTTACACCACACCTACCTCATCAAATGGCTTTTCAGATTCCGGTAATAGTAAAAAACAAGCGTATCTTTCGTACTATTGTTGATGAAGGGGCTTCTACGTGTATAATGTCGTTAAAATGTTGGAAATCACTTAATTCTCCGACTATCAACCAATCACCAACTATTCTCAAAGCGTTTGATGGAAGAGGTTTTCAGCCATATGGTATTTTAGAAGATCTACCAATAGAGGTCGAAGGCAAAACGGTTAATCTAGATGTGGAAGTGGTTGATGCCCCTCTGGATTATAACCTTCTCCTGGGTCTTAGTTGGTCTTACGCTATGACTGCTGTTGTATCATCGATATTTCGTCTCATCATGTTTCCTCATAAAGGAAAGATCGTTAAGATAGTTCAGCGCTCATATTATTCATCCAACCTAGCCTCTATTGATAGTATCCAACATATCAGAAAATCGACTATCCATTATAAGGATGTTGGAGTAGGTTTGATTAAAGATTCAAGTTTACTGGGAACTTTTTCCCTACCTCCTCCTAACGTACAAACTCCTATTGCTAATATCAATATGATTACATCAACTACTATTTCCTTTGATGATCCTTGGATAGTACCTTCAGAATCAGAATTGGATTATTTTGAGGGCCTGATGCCTTTGAGTCCTTTTGAGTTAGCATATCAACAAGTACAGTCATTTTCTGATACTCATTCAACCGACTCTGATCCAGTGAATGTGATCAATCAGGAGTCATTTTCAATATTGAGTTTAGCTTCGACACCAATTCCAGATCCTGCTCAACAAGTTTTCCATACTGATGAGCATATTCGTGAATTCTTGTCGGTAGATGAATTACCATGGGAAGATCTTCATCATAGATCTTCGTTTTTACCTGATCTCGATCATTTTGAAAATGATTTCTCTTCTATTTTTACCATTGATTATGTCAAAGAACCTCAGAATCCTCTTTCACATGCCGATTCTGAATTGAATTTGGAAAATATTTCTACGACGGTTCCTCTTGACATTTCAGTAAAGCCTGGAATTATTGAAAACATTCACATAGGTGCTTCTTGTACGCTTGAATAAATTCAAGCATATAAGGCCATATTTCAAGAATTCCGCAACATCTTTTCTTGGTCATATGAAGAAATGTCAGGAATCGATCCGTCAATCGTTGTACATGAAATTAAGACATACCCAGATGCTAAACCAGTCAGACAGAAATTACGTCAGATTCATCCGAGAAAACCTGCCACTATCAAAGCAGAAGTTGAAAAATTACTTCATGCAGGTTTTATTTATCCAATCTCGTTAATGGACTGGGTATCTAATATTGTTCCCATCAATAAAAAGCAAGGAACAATAATAGTATGTATCGACTATAGGGATATAAATCGAGCTTGTCCTAAAGACAATTATCCAACCCCTTACATCAATCAAATTATCGACGATTGTGCTGGAAGTGAAATGTTCTCATTCATGGATGGATTTTCCGGTTACAATCAAATAAACATACTCCCTATAGATCAACCTAAAACAGCTTTCATTTGTCCATGGGGAAATTTTTCTTATCGCAAATTACCTTTTGGCCTAAATAATGTTGGCGACACTTTTCAAAGGGCCATGTCTTATGCATTTCATGACATTAATCATACTGTGCAACCCTACCTTGATGATTTTCCTGCTCATTCTTCACACAGAGCAGATCATATTACTCATTTACAAGAAATCTTTATGCGATGTAGGCACTATAAGATTTGTTTGAATCCACACAAATGTGTTTTCTGCATAGAATCCGGATGATTATTGGGATTTATTGTCTCAAAGGCGGGCATTCGTGTCGACCCATCGAAGGTTGAGGCAATCATCAATTTACCTCCTCCTTCTACTCTTCGCCAACTCCAAAGTTTGCAAGGGAAAGAAAACTTTTTAAGTCAATTCATTCCTAACTACGCCGAGTTAACGAAAGGTTTCACTAGGTTGTTGAAATAGAACATTCCATTCTTTTGGGACGAGGTCGCTAATCGATCTTTTGATACTTTGAAAAATGCATTAACCCATGCACCATTATTGCATCCTCCCAACTAAAACCAAGATTACTTTTTGTACCTCACCGCTTTCGACTCCACGATAGGGATGGTTTTAGTTCAGGAAGATGAATTCCATAGTGAACATATGATTTACTATCTTAGTCGAAATTTGCATCCGACTGAGATCAAATACTCACATGTGGAGAAATTGGTATTGGCAGCTATTCAAGTTGTCCAACGTTTTCGTCACTACATACTTTTACGCAAAATGACAGTGATCTCTGATTGCAACCCTATGATGTACATCTTGACCAAACGATTGCTAGGGGGAAAATACTCCAAATGGATTGTTATCCTACAAGAGTTTAATTTGGAGTTTGAAAAGTACAAATCCAATAAATCATTGATATTTGCTGAACTTATGTGTGATTTCCCACGTACTGATATAGAAACTGTGGTGGAACAACCAATCGCGGATGAATCCTTGTTTCTTATTAGTACCATTGATCCATGGTATGGACATATTATCATATATCTTCAAACCCAATATTTTCGGCCTGAGCTTTCCTGGTCACAACGACGAAAAGTTCGTTTTCAGTCTCAACAATATCACATTGTTGGTGACACACTTTATCGTCGTGGTGCGGATTCGGTTTTTCGACGTTGTCTAACTCATGACGAAGCCAAAAAGGTTTTAAATGACTGTCACTCCAGATCATGTGGCGGTCATATGTATGGGTACGCCACAGCCCAAAATATATTGTGTGCAGGTTATTTCTGGCCATCTATGTTTAAAGATTGTATTTACGCTGTCTGAAAATGTCATAATTGTCAAATCTTCGATCGAAAAGTGAGTGCACCACCTTCTCCTCTTCACCCCATAATTGCTGTCGGTCCTTTTGTAAAATGGGGCATCGATTTCATTAAATGTAACCCTCACTCGGCAGGGGGCATGGGTACATTATTCTAGCAGTAGATTATTTTACCAAATGGGAGGCGATGCCTACATTTGCGGCAGATGGCAAAACTGCAGCTACTTTCGTATTCAATCATGTGATTTCTCGTTTCAGTGTACCCCAAGCGATAATTACTGATCACGGGAGCCATTTTCAAAATATCATGATGACTGAGTTAACAGACCAGCTTGGCCTGCACCATGACAGTTCTACACCATATTATCCGCATGCCAATGGTTTAGTTGAAGCAATTAATAAACTTTTAGTCACCATTATCAAACGAATAATTGGAATTCACAAGTCGAATTGGCACACCATGCTTTTTTCGGCACTTTGGGTATATCGAACCTCAGCAAAAACATCGACAGGTTTTCTCCCTTTTCAACTGGTTTACGGTTTAGAAGCGGTATTACCCATTGAATGCAAGATACCATCACTCCAACTAGCCATAGAGTTATTACCAGACACTTCTGAAGAGGAGAAACATTTTTTATACTTGGCTCAATTAGATGAGAATCGACGCACTGCTGCATTAGCTACCGAGGCTCATGCGAAAAGGATGAAAGCTCAGTATGATAGAAGTGTTACTCCTCGTAATTTTTTAGAAGGAGACCTAGTTTTGATTTATGATCAAGCCAACGATAAACTAGGGGCCGGGAAATTTGAACCCATGTGGCATCGTCCTTACATTGTCAACCAACAACTTGCAAAAGGGGCCTATGAATTGATTGATTTTGACGGGGTCTCTTTGGGTAAACCCATAAATGGACTTTATCTAAAGAGATATTACGCTTGAATTTGTGTGGAGATCTTCTTTGTATATTACTTACTTTTTAGCTAGTGTGCTATAGATTAGAAATGTGTGCCTAGCGTAAGTGTGCTCTTACTATTATTCCCGCTTATTTGGATATTTTTGATATCGCAGATGTCGACGTCCTTTCAAATGTATATTGGTTTTGCTGATGGCGCTTGTCGTAGTATACGAAACATCTCTTCCACAGCTTGGGTTATTTACTCACCCACTGACGAGTTAGTATCAATGCATGGGGTAAGTCTCGCTCAAACGACGAACAATATTGCTGAATATAGTGCAGTTATTGAATTATTATCGGAATCCATTTCATTTTGAATTCGGAGTTTGATCGTTAATTTAGATTATGAACTTGTTGTATTACAGTTAGATCGAGTATATGCCATTAGAAATCCAGTATTATTAAGGTTATTTTTAAGAGTTCGTCTCTTGAAACGAGAATTCGATTATATTGAATATCAACACATTTCAAGAAGTTTAAATACATTAGCAAATTAAATTGCTTCTAATGTTATAAATAAAAATTTGCAATAAAAAAGTAAAAAATCAACATTCCATAACATGATTGAACAGATAAACTGGAAATCATAGTATATCATAGTATAAATGTAGTGTTCAAAAAATATATATCGTCTTCGATCATAGGCTCAAAACGCCTTATGATTGGAAAAAAGTGATACAAAAATGAGTCTACAAAGTCAATCAGCCACTATCCGTGGTGATGATCACGATAATACACCATTGCTCATGCCACCCTAGTCAAAAACCTCATGAATGGACCAGGAACACCTATGACATATCTCTGTAGTCGAAGCGGGATATCATCTATAGTAGTCTCAGTAATATCTATAGTGAGCCACTCCAGATGGTGCTCTAAATCAGTCAGGATCTCTACAGTCTGATCCTGTGGGGGTGCTAGTGCTGTTGCTGCATCCCTTTGCCTCTGGTCAAAGGTGCGGAGAATGGCTATTCGAGTTGGACCCACATCTGCATTTGAAAATTTTTGTTATCAGTTTTGGACGATCAAAAAACCAAATTAGAAATTAGAAATTAAAACATGTCAAAAAATATTTTTTACCTGATTCGTCCCACTGAGCTCCTGGAGGAAGGGGTATCTCCCGGTCACCACGAAAGTCCATGCCAGCATAAGGAAAATCCTCTGTATTAAAAAGTTGGTGTTCCAGCCAACGAAAATATGTAGAAGGAAATCTCACAATCTCCCCACCCTCACTATGGCGGGCCATCAAACCAACCCAACGAACCATTCTAGGCTCTTGAGGTCGACCAACATCGATAGGAATATGTTGCGGGGCTAACATGGGGATCCTCTCTAAAGAAAAGGTGACTACAATGGAACCATATCCAAAGTTGTTTAGCTTCCCATTCTTTGCTCTGGTAAGTTGGCCTTTCACATTTTCCAGCACTGCCTTGCACCAGTTGTATATGGTGCCTCAAAAGAAATCTACTACTATGTGCATCTGAGAACCAGTGGCTACATGCAAAGCTGCACTTCCACATATCTTGACAATAGTAAAAGTGATCACTTTCAGCTCTGGACGGATGATAGTTTTTATGTCAATCCGTTTGTCCCGAGGATTGGCCTCATCATTGCAAAACTCTAATTATAGGCTGGCGATAGACTGGCCACCTGACCTAGCCCCAAATAGAGATAATGGTGTGCCTCTCCTGGACAAACCAGTCAAAAAATAGATGTCTTCCAGCTCAATCTCGAGCCAGTGACCTCCGATCACAAAACACTGGTCCTGCACATCCCATTTACTTACCAGCCAAGTAAGAAGATCCACTTGAGCTCTCATGCCACTGATAGCCCAAAAATTGTAAAGCCCGCATGCTCTTAAAGCTTGAAAAGTTGGTTGATGAAGTATTTCTGCTTCATCTACTTCTTCATGCTCCCTTTCTCGCCAAATGAGCATTGTAGATATCCTACAACAAGTTAAATGAAGGATTAAAATCATTTTGAAGCAAAAATTTGGGTAATTTAGGAAGAAAATACGCACGGGCCCTATGTTAAAAGTGCGTAGATACACACGGGCCCTTTGTTAAAAGTGTGGGGCCCTGCCATTTTTCTTTGTATAAAAATGTCGGGGTCCGTAGGTACCTAATGCATTAGGTGCGGACCCCCGAGGGTAGATTTTTCGGCATATTTTCCTCCCAAAAATGAAATTTTGACCCAAAATTAAAAAATTGAACGGATGAAATTCAAGATAAGGAGGTTGTGGATTACCTGAAACAGACGGTTTTCGAATCTGATGGTTAGTTTGCCCAGAATATTCACCGAAGAATTTTTTTCCCAGATCTCTAAAAACTTCACTCCAAATTCAAACGGTAAAAATGAACTTGAAAAACTCCTTTTTATAAGTTTTTTCGAATAGATGAATTTTAAATTTGTTTATTTTTCAGTTCAAAAATCAGTTTTTCAAAATATCTTTATTATTGAAATATGTATGTTTTATTTTTCGAGTTTTTGTGCAGAATAACGGACTTTTTAGGCAAAATGGTCATTTTTGACGAAGAGTAAACTTTTGTCACTTTTTCGGGCTCTTTAAATTTTACGAAAAAGTGAAACCATGGAGTCCTCTTTTAAGCCCTTTCAGACTCTCTAAAAATGAAAAGATTGCTGAGTACTTGACTATTCGAACTCGTTAAAGTAAATGAACAGTCATCCCTTCAATATAAGTTTACCCCTTTTCCGGACTGAAATGGACTATTTACGAAAAATGTACACGTTGACTAATCATGGTCAATAGAGTTCTCTCTTGCATTATTTTATCCTTTTTCGGGCCTAAGGGACTAAATTTACGAAAAATAACACCCACGGAGTTTTCTTAAGTTTTTCTTCTGACTCCATAAAAATGAAAAACACCGAGTTTCTCCTATACTACAAACGTTAAAATTTAACAGTAAAGGACCTGTCGATTACAAACAGGAACATACCACTCCTTCTTAGGGTTCGATTTTAAACTAAGTTGGAATCATCTGAAGGATGAGCTTATAAACAAGCAGATGTTATCCTCCTCAAGCTTGTCAAAAATAAAGAGGTACTTTCCAGAAATGGTGGGGGAAAAGAGAGGAAAACAGATTCGTTTGTCACACTTTGATTTGTAAAATCATTACACCACTCTTGAACATGACACTTTTTGTCGCACTACTACCTGGGTTGGGAAATCCTTTGTCTATCAGTTAATAAAACCACATTGAAAGTCTTCAGCCGGTTTCTGGGTGTTAGCTTAGGGAAACTGTCACCAAACCATCTGTAGTGTCTTTATGTGTTCAAGAGGACAGTCAAATAAAAAATTCAGCTGCAAACACTTGTCTCCATTAGCATTCACCATCCCTGAGTCAGTCCTTGCAAAAAATTTCTTCAAAACTTGATCTATGGTTTCATGTCATGAGCTAGCTTACAACGGATCGCTTTCTATCGATGACAGCTCATCATCTAGGAAGTTGATCTAGAATCCGTCAGTACCTTGGAATCTGCATGCCTTAATGGCAGGTTTCTCGCCTTCCACGACAAGTTGCATCATTGACCTTCGATCGAACGATTCCGTGAAATGTTCAACTTCAAATCACTTATTCACATTTCATGGATTGTACTGAGTACTTTGAGAGCCATTTTCATTATTGGTAGTTTCTCTCACACTTGTTAATAGTTCACATCATTGACTAGTAATCAAGTGGTTTCTACCATGTTCGACTTAAACACATTTAATCGCATGGATAGAATCGTACTAGTTCAAGAAGCAGAAATCAAGACCCTGGATCTAGTTTCCACCATCCAGGCTGCGAGGAGTTTTATTATTCATTATGCAATAGACGATTCGTTACAGATGGCTGCGTCCATACTGTGTCTACATTATTGATGTAATATTAAAATCATTTCTGTATCAGAACAAGTTTAGTTAGTTTTTATCTAAGTATGGGAATGCCTACCTCAACGATGATATATGTATATATGTGTTTCATTGAATGTTTTTACAGGGTTCCGACTGGGGTGTCCACAGGCTAATCCTTGAAATGATAAAGCACATCACTCTTCGAATATTCTCAGAATTCGCACTTTAGGGGACAATTTGTTACACTGAAATTTGTCACCATGACATTTTAGTACTCCCTTGAAAGTCTACAATATCAAAGTTCCCAAATTCAAACCTTGAAACTAAGAGAAAAGCTCATAAAAGCCTTAAAACTCTGGTACCACACTTTCTCCTAGTTTTTCTTGCGGTCCCGCACTTTTTGCCTATAAATCCTGCAGAGCCAAACACACTGTATATTTATTAAAAGTGCGGACCCCTGTAAAATATTAAAAAAGGCACAAGTAAAATCTAGAAGCTCAGTTTAAGTCATTTTTGGAAGTTTCTAGAAACATTCCTGCGGTGGAAAGGAGCGAACATTCCTGCGGTGGAAATATCGCTCCTTTCATGTTCATGCATCCCATCCAATAAGGAGCTAACCCCTTGATGTAAGGAAATAATCTCTTTGAAGGAGGATTATATCCCTTCTTTTTTGGAGCTGTAACCTCCTCTCTTCCACTATAAAAAGAGGCATAGGGCAACCTCAAAGGGGTTAAGATTTTAGAAGATAATTGATGAGTTGAAGTTTTAGTATTGTTGGAGACGAAGTGCTGTTGAAACTTAGACCCTTTTAGCTGAGATTTCATGTGGGAAGGATTACATACCTGTATGTATCTCGGTTGGAAGAGTGCAAGGCTGATCTAAGTAAAGGAAACGCCTGCTCCGGACCCCAGGAGGACCTGTACAACATCAAGGCGAACACGGTTGTAAGGTTCTTCCTTATTTAAGTTAATACAAATAAATCCGTTTTTCTCAATAAGCTGTCAATTGATTGTTTATTTTATGGATTCCTTGATCACCATAATGGATATGATTTATGAATATATGTTATGCAGGTGCTATTTGATGTTTGCTTGATTATGATTGTAGATCTTCAAGGGGAACTCTTTTGAGCGATTGAAGGACTTTTACTACAAATAAGTGTTAGATCAAAAGTAGGATCATTAAACCGTTAAAGCATTTAATTATAAATCGTAATATATCTAGAGAAAGATAGTTTTATTTGTCCATTTTTTGCTAGCTGTCCATAGGACACTTGGGAGGTCTATCTTGTCTGCAAGAACGACTAATCCGTCCAACAATTTGTGAAGAGGATCACTACACTAAGGATTGTCCTCGATGATTTGAGGTTAGTCAACTACTCAAAGGCACTAAGGGAACTCTGAAATTCCTTAAAGAACCTTTCCCATCTCAACAGACCTAGATGGTTGATCAATCTACACCATCTGCATCGTTTAGCTCTCAAGTTTTCATGATGAACGGTTCTGCACCTGTTCCATCACTACTCGGTCAAACGATTATGCCAGAGCACGTCAGGCAGCCAGGAAGGAGGTCGTTGATGGTCCTCCTCCCACCCCCTTGAAATTGAGAAGCCTAGTGTTGAACCCGTTATATGGCCACCTTCTAAAGGTGTTCTCCAGAAGTATTCCTATAATCCTAATGCATGTGCTGCTCAACATTACAGTATTGTTGAGGATTTAGCGCAGGCTCTGTCCGTGATGTCTACGTTGGAAGTCCTCTAGATTTGTCCATCTCAACGGAAAGCATTGTTATCTACGATCGATGGTATCGATCCTGCCGATTCTAATCTTCTCACTTTTGATCTAGAGAATTTCATCCCCTGACTTCTGTACTAGATTTCATTTGTTATACAAGTCGGTATTAACGGTCTTAACATCCATAGGGAAGTAGTGGATGAAGGTGAATCTACCTGCGTCATGTCATCTGCTTACTGGAAAGCTATTGGCTCTCCAGCACTTAATTCGTCACCCAATGCCCTTGAGGCATTCAATGGAAGGGAATCAAAACCCTTGGGTGTTCTCGCTAGCTTACCGATCACATTGCAAGGAAAGACTGTCAACGTTGAAGTGGAATTCATTGATGCAAAACTCAACCATAATCTTCTACTCGGTCGTAGTTGGACTCACTCCACCCTCTTTCAACTTCTGAAGTTTCCGCATGAGGGAAAAATTATTACTATTGATCAGTTGTCATTTTTTACCTCGTCTTTCGAGAACAACGTATCATACGTGGACCAAATTCCCAATCCCCCTAATAGCATAGGGTCGGGTCTTTTCAAAGATCCCACTCTCATGGGTATTTTTCCCTTTCCACAACCCAATACCGTTTAAGTTAATATGATCTCTTAGTCAGATGACCCTTGGATCATCCCTTCACCTGAACAGGTTGATTCATTTGGAGATACAATGCCACTTAGTCCCATCGAGATCAATTATTGCGAGCTAACAACTATATATGATTCTCCCCTTCTTGAAGTTGCTCCTTTGAGCATGTCTCTCGATGTGTATTCTCAATCCCTCTGGCTTGGCGATGCAGATTCACCGGATCCTTTAAAAGAAGTGTTTCCATCCGACAAAGCTATCATGGAAACTATGTCTCTCGAGGATCTACCATGGGGCGATGGCCGTCATCGTTCCTCTTTTATGCCTTGCCTCGGGGCCATGTCTAACTGTCTTGAGTGCTTCGCATCCCAAATTCCTTCTCCATTGCTTCAGACACCCATTTTGACTCATGAAGTCTTTTCGGAAGGAAACTTGGGGAACATTACTCAAAAAATGCCTATCGACATATCCATTAAACCGAGGATCGTCGAGAACATCCATGTGGGAGTCACTTGTTCCTCTGAGGAAGTCCAAGTGTACACTAGTCTCTTTCGCAAATTCTGTGATTTTTTTGCGTGGTGCTACAAATAAATGCCTGCAATCGACCCCAGTATCGTGGTGCACAATATTCCCACCTACCCAGGTGCGAAGCCTGTCTGTCAGCGTCTTCGTCCCGTGCATCCTCGAAAAGCCGCCGCTATCAAGGCTGAAGTTGAGAAACTTCTTAAAGAAAATTTCATTTATCCGATTCCCCTAACTGAATGGGTTTCTAATATAGTTCCCGTGGATAAGAAACAGGGCGCCATTCGTGTTTTTTTTTATTACCATGACATCAATCGGGCCTGTCCTAAGGATAATTATCCCACCCCGTTTATCGATCAAATCATTGACGATTGTACAGGAAGTGAAATTTTCTCCCTTATGGATGGTTTCTCTGGCTACAATCAGATTAACATTCTCCCTTCAAATCAACACAAGACCTATTTTATTTGCCTATGGGGAACGTTCGCATATATAAAACTCCCATTTTGCTTGAAGAATGCTGGGGCTACGTTCCAGCGCGCCATGTCCTATGCTTTTCATGATATTTGGCATATTTTCAAGCATACCTGGATGACCTTCTGGCTCATTCAGCTGCACAGAAAGACCAACCAGAACATCTTCGTCAAATCTTTCTTCGTTGTAGACACTACAATATTAGGCTCAACCCTCACAAATGAGTCTTCTACGTCGACTCCGGTAGACTCTTAGGGTTTATCGTGTCTAAAGATGGAATTCGCCTTGACCCTCTTAAAGTTGAGGCTATTGTCAATCTCGCCTCCCCGTCCTCATTACATCAACTGCAGAGTCTCCAAGGGAAAGCCAATTTCCTACGCCGTTTCATCCCAAACTACATCGAAGTAGCCAAAGGATTTACATGACTCCTAAAGCAGGACTTCCCTTTTTTTTGGGACGAGATTGCCCAATAGACTTTTGATAGACTTATGACATTTCTTGTCAATGCTCCACTATTGCATCCTCCAAATTACCATCGTGATTTCACCCTCTACCTAGCTGCCGCCTTCAGCACAATCGCCATGATATTGGTCCAAGATGATGATGATGGTAATGAACATGTTGTTTACTACCTGTCTCGGAACCTTCTTGACCCTGAAACATGTTACACACATGTCGAGAAGTTAGCGTTGGCTGCAGTCCAGTCCATCCAACGTTTTCGTCATTACATTCTTTTACGCATAGTGACCGTAATTTCTTACTGTAACCCCATGACTTATATTCTGTCGCGGAAGTTGTTGGGAGGCAAGTACTCGAAGTGGATTTTCATCCTCCAAGAGTTTGTTTTGGAGTTCACTATGGCCAAATCGAAGAAATCACTTGTATTTGCTAATTTGATTTGTTCTCTCCCTGCTAACTCTGCTCCTTCTTCCTCTGAAGATCATATACCAGACGAAACTCTCTTCCTGATTAGCACCCTCGACCCGTGGTATGGTGATATCATCATGTACCTCCAAATATCTACTTTCAGGTTTGAGCTAACAAAAGATGCCTGACGCTGCATTCAGCATCAATCGCAACCTTATCGCATCGTTGGAGATATCCTCTATCGTGTCAGAGTTGATTCTATACTCCGTCGATGCCTGACCCTCGAGGAAGCGGAGAAGGTTTTAAATGACTGCCATAGTGGCGCTTGTGGTGGTCACATGTCTGGTTATGCCACTAAATAGAAGATCCTTCATGCTGGCTACTTCTTGCCGTCTATTTTTAAAGATTGCATTGTTGCAATACGTAAATTCCATGCGTGCCAGATTTATCAACGCAAGATGCGTGCGCTGCCTACTCCACTACACCCTTTCATTACCGTTGGCCCTTTTTCCAAATGGGGCATATATTTTATGACGTGTAACCATCGTTCAGCTGGGGGGCATGCCTATATCATCGTTGCCATCGATTACTTTAAAAAATGGGCCGAAGAAATGCCTACACTAGCTGCGGACGGTAAGACAACGGCACAGTTCATATTCAATCACGTTATTGCTCGGTTCGGTGTCCCTCAAGCCATCGTCAATGATCATGGTTCCCATTTTCGAGATTATATGATGGATGAGCTGACATCTAAGTTGGGTCTGCGCCACGACAGCTCAATGCCTTACTATCCCCAAGCTAATGGCAAAGTTGAAGCTGTAAATAATTTTCTTGTTACCATGCTTCAATGAAAAATCGGGATCCACAAATCAAACTGGCATCTCATGTTGTTCTCATCTCTCTGGGCCTATCGAACATCGATAAAAAACGCAACTGGGTTTACCCCATTTCAATTGGTATACGGTCTGGAAGCCATGCTTCCGATTGAATGTGAAATCCCTTCACTTAAGTTAGCTGTGGAATTACTGCCTGATACTTTGCCTGAAGAAGAATGTATCCTATATTTAGAGAGATTGGACGAAACTCGTCGTTAGCTGCCTTGGTCATCGAAGCACAGAAGAAGCGAGTCAAAGCCCATTTTGACCAATCGGTTTCTCCTCTTTCTTTCATCGAAGGCGATCTCGTTCTTCTATATAACCAAGCTCATGATAAGCTGGGGGGAGGAAAATTCCAACCCATGTGGCATGGGCCCTACATCGTTAAGCGTGTGTTGCAAAATGGGGCTTATGAGCTCATTGACTATGAAGGGTGTCCTTTATTGCAGCCCAGAAATGGGTTGTACTTGAAAAAATATTATGCCTGAATTATTCATGCGTGATATGTGTACATAGGTGATTGTTTTCATTTTGTGTGCATGCTTTGGTGTGATGCACTTTGCAATATTTTTCTACTTATTTGGGTCTTGTTTGCTATGCAGATGTCTATTTCCCCTTATGTCGGTTTCACGGATGGTGCCTCCCGCAGTACCAGGAACTTGTCTTCGGCAGCCTCAATAATTTATGATCTTGATGGTGAGTTGATTAACTTACAAGGTATTTGTCTGGGACCAGCTACAAACAATGTCACTGAAAATATGCGGTTTTGGAACTATTAACCAAGGCAGTCAACTTCGGCATACACGCGTTGCTTGTTAAGTTGGATTCACAACTTGTTGTTCTTCAACTGAATGGTCATTATTCGGTTCGAAACCCATGCATTTTGAGATTGTATTTGCGTATTCATTTACTTGAATGACATTTTGATTTCATTACATAACAACATATACCAAGACGAATGAATACATTAATAGATGCAATAGCTAACATGGTGTTGGATAGACATTTGCGTAATTTATAAAAAACATCATTGAATGTACATAGACCCATGTAGAAAATAGATGTGTGTGTGTGTGTCTATATATATATATATATATATTGTTTGTTTACAAGCCATGTGCATCATAAAACCCACAAAAAATAATATATGTCTATTTCGGTTACATCATGAGATAACATGTCTCTCAAAAATATGTAGAAGTAAAGCCTAATGCCTAGTCGGCATGGTGCTCATGATAGCACGTCACTGCCCGTACCAACCACCTCAGCAAGCGCTGGATACGGTTGGGCACTCCCACAGTGTGCCTCTGATAGGCTCAGGGTACGTCATCAAAACACACATAATCAGGGACGCCATGAGTGATTCCCTCCAAGTTTTGTACTAGATCCTCGTCGATGCCCTCGCCCTGAGGGTCAAAGTAGAAAGGGGTCTGCCTCGCTATGGGAGACATTCCTGCAGGACGCTCGGGACCAACATCTGCATCCATATCAAATTAACTGTCATAACATGCATATATACTAAAAAATCATAAAACTCATAAAAATAAAAAATGAGGTTTACCAAGTTCTTCGTCCTAGTCCTCTCCCTCCGAGAGCGGAACGTCTGGGTCTCTGGTAAAATTTGTGCCAGCATAGGGCCAATCCTCCACGACGATCAAATGTCGTCGGAGCCAGTTAAAGAACTCAGGCCTCCAGGACATCTGTTGCCCGCCCCCTACCCTCAGCATTAGTGTCGCCCATCGAGCCATCCGTGGCTCTCTCAGTGGTGGATCCGTGACTATGGCCTCCTGGCACTGAAAAATAGGTATTCGTTCCAGGAAGAACGACACCATAATTGACCCATACCCAAAATATTTTAGTTTGTACTTCTTGCATTTTGCGAGCTGCCATTTGATGTTCATGGTCATGGCCTCGGCCCAGTCAAAGATAGTCAGGTTCATACACTCCGAAGCAAGTAGTAACTGCGTCTTTGTGGCCTCGTGCGGTGCCTGCGACCTCACAGCCTGCGTAATGGTGTGTAGCACTACTCTCAGTGCTAGATCAGGGATGGTATGAATGTCCACTTTCCCGCTCCCTGTTCCTTTGCTTGCCCCTGGGCACACCCTGTTCATGACCATTGTCATGCTTTCTCCTGAAGGCCTGGTATCGGTCAGAATAGGGACTGGACCCCTGCGTGACAGTCTAGTGATGAAGTATACATCTGATACTTCAAGCTCAAGCTCCTGGTCTCGAAGTTTGAATTTCTCCTCGTCCTCATCCCAAATACTAATGAGATATTGTAGCAATTCGGGCTGAGCCCAGAGACATGGCATCAGAAAGAACTTTTTAAGCCCAAAATTTCTAAGAGCATTCATACATTGCTCATTTTCCATTGTGAGTTCATCTTCTTCACTATGTTCTCTCTCTTTCCATTCGATAACCATATTTTTCATTGAATACCTACATCAATCAATCATAGGAACATTATAAACCTCCTTGGGTATTCAAAATTACATTTCATTGGTTTAATTTTGAGAAATTTTAGCCCGATTTTGAGTTGTGTTGTTGGCGCGACTGTTTTGTTAACAGCCGCGCCAACTGGCGCAACCCTTGTGTAAAATAGTGCAGATTGGCGCGAGTCTGTGCCCAAAACCTGCACCAACCACGGAGCCCTAAAATTTGATAATCCTCCCCTAAAAGACCTCAAATAACAGTTAATTGCAGTAAAATGTAACTTAAAAGATGGGCAAAGAGGTTGGCTCTTACCTGAACCGGACAGAATTCGATTTTGTCCACTGGATTGATCACACTCGTCGCCTGAAGATCGAGGCAGAAATGGGTCACTGTTGCTCTGCAAAGAGGTAAAAGTGAAAAGTAAATTTTTTTTACCACTATTGGTCTTTTATAACTTTTCAAAGTCCTAAAATAGGTTTTAAAACATGTTTGTCGATATATTTTCGCATTATTTTTGTGGAATATGTTTTACACACGTATTTTTGTGTAGCAATAGTTTTTTCATGTGGTTTTGACGAAGAGACGAGTTGTATTTTATGATTTTTCAAACTCGGTAAAAACACGAAAAAGTCACTACTAGAGTCACCTTTCAGCTCTTTTCTGACTCTCTAAAACTGAAAAGATTATCGAGTCGCTTGTTGTTTTGAGCTCGTTAAATTGGTTGTGAAGCGATATCTACTCAATATACGTTTACCCCTTTTTCGGGATGGGATAGATTATTCACAAAAAATGAATACCCTAGCCTATCATGACTAGGAGGTTTTCTCAGACACAGTTTTCTATCTTTTTGGATCTGAGGAACTATCTACGAAAAGGGACTGTTGGATTTTTCTTTTTCGCCTTCTTTTCAAAATCTCTAAATATGAAAAGATGCCGAGTTCTTCCTTTGTCAAACTCATCAAAAACTAATGACATCAGACTCCGTTGCAATGACGTTACTCGAGTTTCTCCTTCCTGGGGCTCGTAAAATGTACTAGGTTGGAATCGTTCGAAGGACAAACTTACATCGCAAACACATGTTATCCCCTTCAAGCTTATTGCCAAAAATAATTGGGGTACTCACCATAAATGGTGGGGGAAAATGGAACCAAAATCATAGTCGTATCGGCAGTATGTCGCTCTTGAACATGGCACTTGTCTGCATTCGTGTCGGGTTGGGGACATCTCATCTCGTTATCTGGTTGCCTTCATGGGTTTGGTAATCTCTTTTGACTGCTCATCTGCTCTTTGCCACATCACCATGACCTCAGATCCCTTGATGTCAAATAGTGCCAAATCCAGTGTCGTGCCGTCGATATGTTCAAGAGAATTTGGCCTCTGCAGTTTTCAACCTCCCTCTGATTCTCTGTTGGTCTTTATTCATAAACATCATGTTCCTCTGTCTCGTGTTGATGAAGTGGGAAACATTATGGCCCACCTTCGATCAAGGTCACTTCCTATCGACTTCAGCTCATTATCCAGGAAATTGATCTAGAGACTCCTTTTAGTTACCTTAGAGCCTGCATGCCTCAATGGCAGGTGCTTTGCATTCGACGAAAGGTTTTCATTATTGGCCTTCGATCGGATGATTCTACGGGTGTTCGATGCTAGATCACTGTTCACATTTCGTGGATTGTACCTCTTGTACCTTGAGAACCATTGTCATTACTGGTGGTTTCTCTTGCGTCTGTTATTATTTTTCATCTTTGTCTGATAATCAAACAATGTTCTTGCATGTTCGACTTCAGCTTACATATTCGCATGCTCAAACTTGCACTTTGTTTGGGTCGAGATGGAGCGCAAGACCCTGTATTTTTTCTGATGGAATCCAGGCTGCAGGTTATTTGTGGATTATTATGACTTATTACATGAATCTTTTGGCTAGATGGCTGCGACCATACCTGAGTCTACTTGTTGATCCTTATTTTACTGGATGGCTACGTCCATACCTTGGATCTCGATTTTTTTACACTTTATTATGGATGGTTGTGCCCATACCACATATCATGTATTAGAGATATCAGTATTCACAGGTCTTTCGATGGCAGTGTTTTCAGTTGAATGCGTTATCATAGAGCATTTCACTCCTCCCTCTCTCTTGGACCTCATGCTTTAGGGGGCATCTGTTACACAACATTTTGTCACCGTCACTGCAATCCCTCGTCCTGTACATTGGAGGACTATTCCTGTGAACTCTAAATAGTAAAATGTCCTGAAAACACCTTGATGGCATCCTTCTGCATAAGGGCAAGAATTCTCCTTGAGAACATTTCCTCAGAAAAGCCCCAAAAACCCATGTTTTGGCATTGGTGCAAGTAGCTAGTTCATCCCTCGCGCCAATGGGGAAAATATACACTAGTGGGAGCACCCGCTGGCGCTCTATCCCTCTGTTGTACCCATGCCAACCTGTTTTGGAATGTTTTTTAACAAATTGAGGCAGAAATTTCCTTTAAGCACCTTGAGAATGAATCATCAAAAAGAGGCTGGGCTATTTGGCTCTGGATCTCCTTGTTTAGGAAGAGGTTTTCCACCTCTCATGGAACCTTCCTAAGAGATAGGACTCTCCCCCATGATTATAGGGAGCCTAACCTCTCCTTCTCCCTCTATAAAACCTTACCCACTCTATTTCCACCCTAGCTAAATATTTGGGAAGAAAACTATAGTTGAGCGACTATTGAAAGTAGAGCTAAGGAGAACCCCATAAGAGACAGAGCCTTGTCTAAATTCTCGACAAGCTTTGTGAGACACGCTCCGCTGGAAGCCCTGCCAAAGGAAGAATGCGACGTCGGAACTCGGTTGTAATATTTCTTTCACATTTTAATATATGCTCGACTATGTTATTGGTTCCACTGTTGCATTGCTTATCTGTGTAATGCAATTTGATTCAATCTTTTCCGACTGATTGATAGTTACATGTTTGAATTATTACGTTGTATGTTTTTTTTTCTTCTCTGCATGTGTACAGATTTCCTGACGCGGTGAGTGTAAGGATTGTGATCTGTCAAGCTAGGAATGGGAAGCAGCGCTTCTTCTTCAACAACAACAGCGTAGGACTTGAAGTAGGCTATCTATTGTAGCTTTGTCTTTTGTAACTAGGAATTGATATCGACGTGTTTTGTTTGTTGCTAGACCCAACAAGAGTGCTCGATCAATGAGCTATTACACACTCTTTCAAGGTTGGTTTCTTTTAGGCAAACCTCTTGGCTGTCACTGCACTTGTACTTCCTTCATCGCTTAGTGCTAGTAGACTACAACTTAGTCGACGTCACACAAACATTATTTATATGTATATGATGCATTAAATGAATTCAAATTTTGATTTCAAGTCTCTAATTGGAAGTAATTCTTTGAGTAGTGGTGTTTCTACTACTTTGGGTTTCATCAGTGCACTAACGTACACAAGATAAAAAAAAACATCATTTACACAAATAACCTCTAAAACCCCACATCATAGAAAATAGCAAAGAAAAGAACAATATTCTTGAAAATTTTAGCAAACACCATTTTAGTAGAAGCAAACTAGGGATAGAGAAAATTAATTTCATATGGAAGGCATGCAAGAATGCAAGTATTGATAATCTAAAGTTTGTATTTAGGAATTCTAGGGGTAATATCACATCTATGACAAATATGAATCTATCTATTTGGACAAGTATATGAACTTAAGAGACATAAATGCAAAACATAGATTTTTAGGAGACATTTGAAACCAAGTCAAGCTAGGAATAATTGTATTAATAATTAAATTTCCATGAGATAAATGCAATTGAGGGTAGCCTATCTCAAATGCAACTCATATAATCATATTTTTAGTGTTCTATTTGGTAATTTTTCTTCCTTATGTAGTAATCAAAGTTGCTTCCTCTGTTAGTAATTGGATCATTTACAATCACATTTGATAAGGTGATCATCATTTTGTGTAATATTCTTTTCCACCAATTTTAGTATTAAATTTTACATACATTTTCATTTCTCAATTACTTGATAACAAAATCAATCATATTATATTGCAGAAATTTGTTTAAGGATAATCCCCTAGTTTGTCTAATTCTTCTATACATTTAATTTTTACATGAGTAAGACCAACTTAATATATTAACTAATATACAAATACTTTATGGTCCAATCAAAAGAACATCTAACACCAATTCATTTACACATGCTCCAAGAATATATTTGGCACTATTTAGTTTGGCATGTTTTATGCACAAATCCATGAAAATTCTCTAGTTATTGGAAAGGTGAGGATTCCACCTTGACATTCATGTTATTATACCTGCTGAAGGCAAGTTTATATTGTTTTTTGTTTTTGGTAAAAAATCTTGGACCTCTATTAAAACCAAAAAATGCTATAAAGTTTTCATAATGTTTTTCATAAATTTTGTACCCACCCTTCCCATATCTACCCACTTTCACTTATCTGCTAGGGTAAACATGAGAGGAGGAGCTACTATGACATGACCCAACCTCCTATGTATAGTTAAGGAAGTGGAATCGACAAACCAAAACTTTATTGACCTTCCTCGGGAGATACAAGACCCACAAGAGATAAACCACCCCTCCAGGTGCCCAAATCCTGAGTTAACTTTATTGACCTTCCTTGGGAGCTACAAGACCCACAAGAGATAAACCACCCCTCCAGGTGCCCAAATCCTGAGTTAACTTTATTGACCTTCCTTGGGAACTACAAGACCCACAAGAGATAAACCACCCCTCCAGGTGCCCAAACTCTGAGTTAACTTTCTTTTTCAGTGATCTGGACTCCCCTTCATAGCAATAAAACTACATAAATTCGATTTTAGACCATCAGTCGCATGTATAAGCTTGCCAGGTAGCAAATGCTGTCTTATTTTCCCAGTTCTGTGCCCGCGACTGTAGAATTTGAGCCACCTTTTAAGGGCTAGTTTCCAGACCATTGTCCAGAACTTGATGAGACTTTCCATATCAATAAATTCCACAAATAAAATCCTTTAAAACAAAACCTAGACAAGAACTTGACCTAAAAATTCCTAACCATGATAATCATTTTGTCAAACATATGAAAAACATGTAATCTACAGGTCATGAATGTATATGTAAACATAAGGGTTTGAAATTTATTTGATATTAATCAAGAATGTCTAATACCCTCTCATAATAGTTGCAATAAAATTTTTAGTCCATGCAATCATCAACCATTCATATATTCATCAAACATGTCAAGAGTCATAGACATTATACATAATATAACTAGTATATAACCAACAAATGACCAACATAGAAACCAACAAATAACCAACATAGAACTATGAGAAAGAAACCATAAGATAACCATCATAATAAATACATATGCTCATAGATCACAATAGAAAATGCCTCTTATTAACATATGAAAATTCCAACTAAGTCAGGGACTTCGTACCACCTGACCATAGATTAGGTTGAACCAAATCTTTCTTTCATCCAATCACCCCCATGCCATATTCAAAACATGAATGTGGGATCTCATGAAATACCCACAATAAAGCCAAACTAGGGCTTCAAGAGGCCAAACCACCTCAACCCTAAACCAATGATTCCACCTCACAGTTGTACATCACTAACCATCACTAGATCAGTCTCTAGCCAAGTTGTCCAGGGCTACAGAGCGTGTGTTCCAACCTGGCTCTAGGACTAGTAACTCCACCCACAATTGTCTAATGGCTCCATAGTGTTTTTCCAACCAAGGATCCATGACTAGTAACTCAACCCACCAAGGGTTCCAGAGTTTTTTTCCAACCAAGGCTTCCAGGACTAGTAACTCAACCCTATTTTTTCTAGGGTTTCTAAAGCGTTTTTCCAACCAGGGCTCCAGGAACTAATAACTCAACCCACATCCATAAGGAACATGAGCGCCAATCAGGAAAAAAAAGAAGGGAAAACCCACAACACCATGGTTATATAGGAAATGGAAAGGTTAGGAAAAACCATTGTTAATCTAGGAAATCATCCATGCCAATGACAAATCATAACCAAATAACCACATCCATACACCATGCATGCCAAAACAAGAAAGGACACCATAAATCCAACTCGATAACTTCAAATCATTCCAAATGTAGTCGTTGATCCACTTGTTCCCTTATGCCTTCCTGCTTTCCTTTTCCTATTTATCTAATCCAATGAAACTAGAGTGGTCCAAGCATGCTCCAACAATGCTTCAATATTTCTCTTAGTGTGCAAGAGTATGAGAGAGTGAGAGAATAGAAAGAGATCTCCACCATAGAACTTTCAAAAGCCATGAATTGTTCCTCAAAAACATGTTTATCATTGAGGTCTATAATTTCTTCATTTTCCTTCTATTTCCTCCTCATGCATATTTGTGACCCTTCACCTTCCTTTTCTCCTATTTTCCTTTATTTTCATAAATAAATGCCTTTTATTGTATCTTTTCCTTTGTAAATGCCTTTTCCATTTTCCTTATCCATACTAGACTGAAATCAACACCCATTAAGATCAACTTTAAGCTTGGAATATGTGTCCCATGACCTTGGTATCTATATATATATATATATATATTGGTTTTGAATATGTTTCCTTTAGTTAAAGCTCAAATCAAAGAAATATAAAGATTGGTATAATAGTTCATTAATATCAGGGAAAATTTGAAGGATGGAAGTTTATCTTAAATTTTAACATGGGGAACCTTACTAGTCCCTAATGTCTAAATTTTAAAATGTTTTATGATAATTTTATAAACATGTTTATATTTCCAATTATTTTATATTATACAATATATAATATTGGCGATTTTTAAAGTAAAATAATTGTATACAATAAAATTTGGGCAAATTTATTTAAAAAAAAAAAGGAAATTGGCGAATCTTTTTTTTGGAAAAAGCATGGAATATTAGCTCACCTGCAAATATTAGCCCCTAAAATTTTCCCTGATTAATATGTGTTAATATATTATTATGAAGAACTTTAAAATATAGACATAGGCATGTAGTACTTGCTTTAGTTGTTGGACATAGGCTGCTTTTGATTGTTTAGCCTCATTTGCTTGCTTCACATAATCTTGGTGTGACTATAAAAGTTAAGAGACAAAATTAATCTAATAGTGTAGGACAAGTAAGGAAACACCATAATTAACATGGCATCCATGGTGGACATTAGTAATCTTTATCCTAACAATTTAAGAGAATTTAAGAGAATATATAATAATGATTGAGGTGTTATTTTTTATCCCAAAGAGAATCGTAATTTTATTATAAAGAAACAAAATTAAATTTTGCAGAGGTCAAAATCCTTCTAACAAAAGCCAAGAACAAAATATTGAGAGACAAAAACAACTAAAAAATATAAAAAACGAAGAAATCGTCACTTTTAAAAATCATGCAGATTCCTTTTTTCCCTTTTCTTCTTATGAAATTTTTGTCAGTTAGCATCCGAGATTCCACCGGAATGATTGCTAGATGCAAATCTGACTCCGCTTGGGGTTGGTATTTGTTTTAATTTAAATTTCCCAATTCATGAACTCTCTTTGTTCCCGGAGACCCATTTTCTTTTCTTACCATTTGTGCTGAAGGAAATCCTTCTTGAGTCCTCTCCCCATCACCATCAATTTATTTTGACTGGTAAGTACTTTCCATTATCTGATTATCCTTAGTATCTTGAGAAGGGATATCTTCCTCAGCTTCCTACTCTGACTTTGCAAAGGCAGTGTGTTGTTGTCCTTTTTTTTTCTGAGCTACCCCCTTTTTCTTCTTCGGGTGTTTTTTGGCATGTGGACATGAGTATTGTAGGTGACATGTTTGAAAACAAGTACACCATCGAAATGTTTTTTTTTCATAATCCAAACTTTGGTTCCATTCATATCTTCCATTTTTTAGTCGTATGTTGTCTCATAAGTCTTTGCTCAAATTTATCTCTATACAAATCCGAGCAAGGGTAAAAAAAACTTGTTATATTCAATCATTATCTATTTTTTTGTAATTCCCCAAAGTATTCCTTATATCTTCTAGAACTTGATGATGCAAAAATTCTTGTGGGAGGTTTGGTGTCCTCACCCACATTGTCATTGTTGACACCACCATCATTACAGGGTCAAATTCAAGGAAGAAATGGGTCATATAGAGCCCAACACATCCCCAAAACTAGCGGCCTTGCTACATTACTTTTTCCAGATCTTCCTTTCATGCAAATTGTACAATGAAAAAACATTTACAACAAAGGTAAATCTCACAATTGATTGATCACGAGGTGTATAGCTACTAATGTAAAGCATATTATTGGTCCAAAACCCATCAAATTGATAGATGAGGGTATAATAGAATGAAGACATAGAAAAACATATTGTTTGGGTGTTCTTTGGCTTGTGGACATTAAAACTATAGGTGACCTATTTGAAAACAAGGGAAACATCTAAATGTTGTATTTTCATAATCCAAACTTTGGTTCCAATCATATTTTCCATTTTTCAGCAGTATGTTTCCTGGTAAGCCTTTGCTCAAATCTATCTCTATACAAATCCAAGAAAGGCTAAAAAAACCTTGTTTTATCCAATCATTATCTATTTTTTTGTAAGTCCCAAAGTATTCCCTATATCTTCTAGGAATTGATGATGCCAAAATGGTTGTGGAAGGTTTGGTAGCCTCACGCAAACTGGCATTGCTGATGCCGCAATCATTACAGGGTTAAATTCAAGGAACTAATGGGTGATATATATCCCAACATGTCCCCAAAACCAGGGGACTTCCTGCATTGCTTTTTCGAGATCTTCCTTTCATTCAAATTTTACAATTAAAAAACCTTTAGAACACAGGTAAATATCACAATTTTTTTTATCACGAGGTGTAGATACACTAATCCAAAGCATATGATTTAGGAAAAAACCCATTGAATATATAGATGAGGGCATTATATCAAAGAATTGAAAAATGATAAGTTACCTGATGATTTTGACCTGCAATGTTGACATTTTCTCTAATTTCTACAGCCCCAATTTTCCTTTTCCCCACGTTTACAAAGCCATCAGGTGCACTTGCAAAAATCCTAGGTCTCACTCACACCATTCCTCTACCAAGGATTCAATACATGGTAAGTATGTCATTTAACAAGTTGTTACACTGAAAAATCATAAGAAGTTTCACGTTTGCATGAAAATAACCAACAAAATGTGATTGAGATGTTATTGTTTCTAATACATATTTTATTAATGATGAGTAAAACCATGTCTTGAATGCAAAACACAATTTCATTCTTAATGCAAGTTCCATATCATGCTATCGACTTACGACGTTTCCTTTGCAACATTGGTGCAATTGCTAGTTAAACAATTTCCACGACATATAATTTAAAAATATTCAATGGTAAATATGAGAATTAATTATCTATTTCATTAGTAAAATATCTTTTAGTTTATCTGTGTAGCTAATACTCATATTGGCTTGAACGATGTAACTGTATTCCGCTCCCTGCTCTCGTTCGATATCCTGTTACTAAAGTCACCTCTTTCAAAGAGAAACACATTTCCTAGCCAGTAACTCAACTCATTGAGTACTGAAAGTCTTCCTTCCATTCGCTATATAAGATGGATGGATCAAAATCTATGCGATTAAACTATACTAGCTAAACCCAACATAAGCCTAGTTTCATGGAGAGATAAACATAGATTCCTTTTCCCAATTATTCCGTCCTGCCTCTCTAATTGACTTATGGAAGGTGAGATATAACTTTGATTCTTCTAGACATTTCAAACTTGCACTTCATCTTTAACACACATATGTGTTAGTAACTGTGGGATAATTTCAAAGTGTTGTTGGATATGACCATGGAATTTTTTTGGGTACGTTGTTACTCAACTAGCGTAGTTTTAAAATGGCATCCTGAGGGGCTGCATCCTATCTGTGTTGGGATGTTGGGTTGATAGATTAGGATTGGTAGGGGAGTGAAGCATAGTGGTCCGAGGACAGTATACTTTTGATTGTTCTTCCTCTAGAAATATTAAGAATAGACTGATAGGTTCTAGGTATAGTTGTGCCTAGTTTCAGGGTATAGTTATGGTGGATGATTTCTGAATGCTTGCTCCACCTCTGTCTGTAAACATTTTGAAGATGCTCACTGAGATGGTGGAGGTGTTTATGATCATATACTTAATGTGCATTGCTATTGTTTTATTTGTGGATATAAACAATACAAATTGCAAGGAAAATGTTAAGCTGCGAAGATAGAATCTCTTCACAAGAATCATCATCCGACTCAGACTTTCAACCTGGTCAAAATCCATCTAAATGGTATTATCTATGGCGTAAGTGGTTGGAATATTTCATTGTTTCCAGACCCTGCAAATAATTTTGCATTCAAATTTGCTCAAGGTGGTGGAGATGCCTAGGCTGCTGTTGTTGTTCTTGCTGCCATGTTTAATTTCCCCATTTAGGTTATGTTATGGTTTCTCCGATGGAATAATTTTCACCACCTTTTTTCCATCCGGCTTTTTATGCCTTAAAATTTGAATCCGACGAGCACTCTTGGCCGAAGATGGTGGTGATGTATTGACGGCTCGTGTTAGTGTCTGGGATTTCAAAGCTCATTGATGGTATGTTCGATAACAGCTAAGGTGTCTCACTAATTTCGCACATCAAGGTTATGCTTAGACGCGGAAGGATATATCTAGGTTGTGCTACATGCAGGTGACAACTTCCATTTATGGAACTACAAGGACATTGACATTGCCTTGATTATAAAATTTCGGTCTCACTTCCCTCAAGAACAATGAGTTATTGTTCTGACTTCTTATAATCCACATGATGTGAGTGGTTTGGTTTTTTATCGTTGGATATGAACATTATTTATGTTTGTTCCTTTTGCTTTCCTCTTTTGACGACCTTTTTTCTTGGTATGCAAAATCTTAAGCAAGATTAGACCCTTCCCTACTTGCCCTCTCTGCCAATTCGACAGGCAACATCAGCTACTTTCTGTGATCTCATTATGGCTGAGTGTCAGGATTTTCTATCCTCTAACATGTCCGCACATGAAGCTCTAATTGCTGCCATGGTGGCAGCTGAACAAAGTCGACAAAGGGATTTTGAGGCGGAGGCCTGTCTAGTTGCACATTCCATTCTCGCTCCCCCAAGTTTCAGCGATGGGAAAAAAGGTGAAAAAACTGTGAGGAACCTGAAAGCTGATTACAGAGGTGTTGCACGAAGACGGGGTCACAAGAAGAAACAATTCTCCTGCTACAATCCTGTAATGAAAGTCAAGGAGGTGGTTTTGGAATATGACGACCTATGGGGGCGAGTGGCTAGTCTCCAGAAGTGAGCTCTCTTAGGTCACTGGATGTTCGCAGATGGACACGATGTGGATATGATGGACTGGGCAAAGAAATACTGGAGTCCCATTGTGGGCTATACCCCAAAGGTTAGCTTGCTTCTAAACAACTGGTTTAGTATACACTTCATGCATGAAAAAGACGTCGCTATGATTGTTAACAAGATATGGGTTAGAGGGAAAAGCTTCATGCAACTACTTCCTTGGTACCTCAGCTTTAAACCTATCATGTAGGTTCCAAAAAATAAAATTGTTTGAGTAAAGCTCCCAGGCCTCCCAATGCAATTCTGGATGCTAAAAGCGTTAAGGGCCATTGGAAGATCCATTGGATGCATGAAGAATATTGATCCTAGTATTGTTGGGTCCAGCGACAAATGAATTGCGTGGTTAATTGTGGAGGTATGTTTCTTAGGTGGACTACCTGGGGATGTTGACCTGGTATGGGGTCAAAGAAGGCATAGACAAAGAGTCGATTACTGGGGCATTCCATTCAGATGCCTTATTTGCCACCGCACTGGTAATCTAAAAGGAAGCTGTCCAATGCGGCACAAGCTAGCCCGACAGGATATGCAGAGTTTTGAAGGCACGAGGAGGGACATGACAACAAATGGACGACAGGAAGATCTCCCATTTGGTAAGTCTACTCCTCCATCTACTGATGATGAGCTTTATGCCTCTGCTAGTGCCATTAGTGAAAAATCTACTCCTCCTATTAATTATATTACCCCCCCAATGATCCTGGACCTTCAATGGGTAATAATGAGACCATGGTTAATAATGATTCGGGTCTTCAGTCAGGTAGGACAGACCATAAAATTTCCTTTGTTTTTGTGGCATCTAATGAGCCCCCTCCATCAAACACCCCTGTTGCACCCATACATACCTCCCCATCTATGCCTCCCCTTGAGTGCGCATCTCCCCCCTCCCTACATCTGAATGAAACCTTTGACATCTCAAACTCCCCTAAAAATACTGTTGGAAGTGACATCAATTCTTTTATTGGAAACTCGAACCTTAAGCTGGCTGCTCTGACCATTTTTTATGATATCCCAAAATAATTTGATATTGTCATCTCACCTGTTTCGGGGAATAATATAACTGTGAGAAAAAAATCAAAATCCGGGACTATGCATTTCATAGGCAAACTTAAAACTAGATCCCTATTTTGTGATGATTTCCTTGACCTTACGGATGTACCTATCTCTGCACCAGAAGACCTCAGGGTGCTTAGAGCAAGAAACCCTCCTGGGGTATCCAAATGACCTACATCATATCCTTGAATATGAGGGATATGGGCGACTCCTCCAAACAACTTCGCCTAAGAGATATGCTGAGGAAGATGAAGCTGGATATTGTTCTTTTTTAGGAGACTCTATGTAATAGGAATAAATCTATTAGTACTATTTTGGCTATCTGTCCGGGATGGCATGCTGCTGCTGTCAATGCGGAGGGACATGCTAGGGGTCTTTTGTCAATTTGGAATCCATCATATGCCAATTTTCAGGCGTACAGTTTCTTCAGGGGTATTATTCTGTCTAGACATATAAGGGGACTTCAAGGCATTTTCAATATTATAAATTTATATGCTCCATGCCAAAATCGAGCTACTTTCTGGGCTCGATTATACAAATCAGGCATTCTTTATATATACAACCTAATTTCCATTGGAGATTATAATTCCACTCTTGATTTGAATGAATCATGGGGTGCTAAAGCAAGGCTGGACCCAATGGCGAGTCACATTGGAGCGATTTTGGAGAAGGCCATTCTTAAAGACATCAAACCCTTCCCTGTCATTCCAACATGGACCAACTGTCGAGCGAATGGGGAATTCATTGGCAAAAGACTAGACAGAGCAATGGTGAGTGAATCAATTTTATCTTAGCTGGGTCAACTAAGGTCGGGGGCGGTGGTTTCGGACCTTTCAAATCATATGCCCAGTTTTCTCACATGGCGGGAGGAGCAGAGGACACGGGGGATTCCTTTTAAATTTATTCATGCATGGCTGGAGGATCCCTAATATAATATCCTTGTTTGAAACTACTGGACTAATAATACTCCTTTTCAGGGCTCTTTCAGATGGGAAATATTTCATAAAAAATTAAAAAGGGTCAAATGTCTAACAAAAGAATGGGAGATTCAAAAGAAAGAGGGACTCCGAAAAGAAATAAGGGACATATCATAAAAAAATTGTAGTCTTCAAACAAATTTTGTTATAAAAGCTCCCAATCAGGAGATATACAATCGAATTGAAATGCTACAGAAAAGAAAGATGGAGATCTTGAGGATTGAAGAGCTGACATGGTAGCTAAAAAGCGGGATTAATTGGCTCAAGGAAGGAGACTTGAATACAAATTTTTTTCACAAAAGTGCAAATGATAGAATAAATAAGAACACTATTTGGCACATTCAAAGAGAGGATGGGAGTTATGCTTCAAAAACTCGGGAGATTAAGGAGGAGGCCTACAAGCATTTATTGTCTTTCTATCAAGCAGACCGAGACATCGACTCAGAATGTCAGCACTGGGTTCTGCGACATGTGCCCAACATGTTTGATGATAAGAACATCAGAGTATTAATCTCATAAGTCACAAAGAGTGAAGTGGTATCAACCTTGAAGTCTTTTGCTCATGACAAATGCCCGGGCCCGGATGGATGGCCAGCGGAATTTTATATTCATTTTATTGATATTATGGATGAAGGTATCACTACAATTGTTGATCAAGGTCGGATCTTGGGTCACATATCGTCAAGCATGAATGCCACCTTTTTGGCTCTCATCCCTAAAACATCTGACCCAAAGGTTTTTTTTCAGATTTTAGACCAATTTCCCTATGCAATCTTAATATAAAATTTCATCTAAAATAATCACCAACAGGATCAGGGAGAAATTATCAAAGGCCATTTATCCAGAGCAATATGGTTTTCTTAAAGGACGCTCTATTCATGATGCTATTTTGTATTGCACAGGAAGTGCAGCATTCCATGCAAGCTGGGAAAAAGGAAGCCCTCATTATGAAGATTGATCTCCTAAAAGCCTATGATAGAGCTGAATGGTCATATATTCGCCTTGATCTATTGAAGGTTGGGATCCCCATTAGGACTATTTGATGGATTATGGGATGCATTTCCTCGTTCAGATATGTTGTTATCATTAACGGGATGCCTACTTCTTTCTTTGGTGATGAACGTGGATTAAGGTAGAGATGCGCTTTGTCACCCCTTATCTTCATTCTTGTCATGGATGGTTTTAGTAACCTCATGAAGATGGCACTGAGAGAGGGTTACATTGATGGATTCTCCTTTTCTAATTCTGTGTGTATCTCTCATTCCTTATTTGTTGATGATTTTCTTATTTTCGGGAGACTAATTAGGAATCATTGGTTCTATATACAGTTTTTACTTATCTGATTTGTCGCTGCCTCTGGATTATGTATAAATAAGGCCAAATCTTTTCTTCTTAGTGATTTTGGGGATGAGGCAGAGATTTCTTTTATTGCTGGTTTTCTTGATGTTCAATCAAAATAGGCAGCAGAAGGGTTTCTATATCTTGGATATTGGATTAAACCTTATGGTTATAAGGTGAAAGACTGTTTATGGCTTGTTGAGAAATTCAAGTTTAAAATCTCAAAGTGGACTCATAAGTGATTGTCTCTGGGGGGCTGGTATGTTATGATTCAAGCGGTCCTGTCCCAACTTATTGTTTTTTGGGGTCATCTCTTGTACATTCCAGAGAATAATATCAGTTAGATCAACGCCATCATAGCTCAGTTTTTATGGGGCAGAGTCAATTTGGCGAAAAAGCATCACCTATGCAAGCTTGAGGTATTATTCTACCCGAAAAATTTGGGAGGCTGGGGTATTTTAAACACTCGGGCTTTCAACTTTTCCCTTATCACAAAATCTCTGCGGCAAGCATTAAATAGCAATGGTATCTACTCTGAAATCATATTGTGCAAATATGTCTCGGGTGACTCCCTGCTCTTTATTTACTGCCATCAATTTAAATTTCCACGAGTCATGTTGGCTATATGGTTAGGCTTCAGAAAGATCATACATATATTTGCAAGGGGGTTGGCTTGGAGATTTGGCAATGGGCATAAGGATTTGCAGTATGTCTGAAGCTTCACTCATCAGTAACCGGTTGGTACATCGATTGGTGCACAGAGGGATCATATATCTATCACAGGTGATACATTTTTGGGATCATAGCGCGCCTATTCTTAAATCGGCTTCACATATGGGTCTTTCGGGATGGGATGCTGCTGAATGGATGGAATAAAGGGGAAAGTTTAGGCAGTAGGTTTATGCCTCTGTAACGATGGAGGCAAATTAGTATGGGCGGGGAAATTGAAGAATGAAGCTCTGATTGTGAAAAAAAATTACTACAATATTAACCTTTTTTCCATTCTTAATTACAGTTCTATTGGTTTTGAGAAATTCTGGCATAGGAAAATTCTGACTAAAATTCTTCTATTTGGATGGCTGGTTTGGAAGAAGAAGATTCTCACTTGGGATGGTCTCATTAGAAGGGGCCTACATGGTCCAGGTAGGTGTATTTCTGTCTACAAGTGATGAAACGACGGATCATTTATTCTTTACATGCCCCAAGGTTGGTCATATTTGGAACTTGTTCAGTCCTTTTCATCTTTTGCCATCATGGACCCCGGTGGACTTCATGGATGTAGCACTAAGATGGGATCAATTGAAGGGACATTTTCAATCCTTGCCTTTATTTTTCATATGGGAAATATGGCTTGCGAGGAACCTGTGTATTTTTTAAGGTAAACCTATATCCACCCCTCACATCTACAATGCTATTATGAGATGGATTAACGACAGGGAGGCTGCTATGGATACAGTATGTGATGGGTCTAGAAGGATTAGGCCCCACCCCATAGTCCTCCCAACGATTTTCTTTGATGGAGCATGTCTGGATGGGGTGATGGGGTGTGGTGCATGGATCAAGTTATCTCAATCAAAAAGTATTCATATCTGTTGGAATGGAGGTATGGGCTCAAACAACTTGGCGGAGTTGATGGCTCTGTGGAGCGGATTATTGGTTGCTCGCAATTTGGGATTGGTTGGGGTCAATATCTATGGAGACTCCAAAATTATTATTGATGCCATCTTGGGATCCTCATCCCTATCCTCTCTAAGATCTCAGGGGTGGTTCATGAGAACAAGATATTTGTGGGCCTTGATGAATTTCCCTCCTCTGCAACATACTTACAGGGAAAACAATACTAGAGCTGATGGGTTATCCAAAAAAGGTATCGGTTTGGTTTATGGTTTTATGCAGGTGGGACATTATAGAAACAGAAAGCTCATATGGACCAATAACATTCCCATCCCATGAATTATACACCTGTTTTCGGCATAATGGATCAAGCAACAAGCGAGCCTGGTTTTTTTTTTTTTTTTGGGTCTTTGCAACAAGCGAGCTTGTATTACATGCTGGAGATGAGGCAAGTGGGCTTCAACATCAAGCGAGCCGGTTTCTATATCTAGTTTTCGGTTGGAGGGAGGGGGGTGTCTCTGACTGCTTCATGAGTGTTGCTTTTTAAATTTTATGGTCCCTTGTTTTCTAATGATCGTCACTTTCAGCTGTAAAGTGGATGTATAGACATATATATCTGCTTGATTTTGATTTTTTTTCCTTCCATAAGTCTACATGACTGGACTTTTATTTGTGCCTAATTTTGATGGGATTATGTCGCCGAATATCATACAATTATCCTCATATTGTCCAATGATGATCTAAATTTGGGGATGTGCTTCACACAACGCATCTCTATGATGTATGGTATTGTACTGTTTGTATATATTCAATATAAAAACAACGTTTTTTTCTTTTTGAAAAAAAATTGTAATTGTAAACATTATTTAAGTTACTTTAATTCTTCCAGACATTTCAAACTTGGATTCATCTTTAACACACGTGTTAATAACTGTAAACCGTGTATATTAAAAATAATTCTTTGTTAATAATTTTTTATTATTATGATTCTTTTTAATGTAACTACAAGCTTCACTAATGTCCCTAATGTCCCTAGTAATATGTCTACTAAATCAAGTTATTTTCCATATTGAGAATCATTTATTAATTGCATCAATTGAATCTCAAACTTAAAAATCATTTACAATCATAACATTGATCACTAATCACAAGCCATAAATGAAACAAAAGAAACTCAACAATAAAATTAAAAACGTTTTTAAATTGACCATGGTACTTTCCCATGTGAAAGTTTTTTAAATTTACCATGGTACTTTCCCATACTTTATGGCAGTGACTTGCTGCCCAACAACTCCCTTGTTTACGTTTTATTCCTTTGCAGTTGCTTAAAGATTTAATCTCATTATCTTTTCCATGGCTTCTCTCAGATTCCACTTCAATGCGCTTCTCAGATTTTCCTATCGAATTCAGGGGTTCTATTCCAACGTTCTTTGATATTTTATTATCCCCTTCCCTTCTCATATTTTCCTGTCGAATTCAGGGGTTCTATTCCAACATTATCTGATCTTTTACTATCCCCTGCTGAAATACCAATTCCTGAGTCGATAACTTCGCTAGATAATAGGTCCAAGGATATTTCGTAAGGAATAGTATTATGATTAATCCTACAATAATTGATTCTTAGCCTAGACAACTTCTTAGATTCCCTTTCTTTAGCCACTTGACCTTTGTTTTCTTTGAGCACAACTTTGGCATCAGTTATTCTCCATAGTTCAATATAAATTCTATTCTCCAATTTTAAGTGAGTATCTAGAATTATACGACTAAATCTGTCCAATGAAGCACGCATTCTCCTAAATTCCACATGAATAAGAGTTAAGCTTAAATTTAAAAGTTAATTTTCATTATTTTGATTGTGTAGTCTACGTTTTAGGTGAGCAAAAGGAGGGATGATGTTACTGTAATTCTTATTTAACAATTCTTATTTAGTTGATTGCTTCTATTTTATTTAGTTTATTGTATCTATTTTATTGGATTTTTAATTTTAATTATTATAGTTCAGGTTTTTAGTGTGTTTACGCTTTAGCTGACTTTTTAGGTTTTTGTTTTTTTGCTCATTTATTATTTATTTTTTCATCCTTCGGTGGACTCTTCTTTCCTCACTCACTGTCCTCATGATGGATCCTATTTGAGATTCGAAATATCCCCATATTTCACATACCAATGTGGGAAATCCAAACTCTTTCTCTACAAATTTGTTTTTATTAAAGATTGAAAAAAGAAAGATAAGTCGATTTGATGAGAAAGAATAAAAGACTGATAATGACACCAACCAAACAGTTGGGTGGATATCCTCTAAATCGCTTACACCAGGAGCATCTTACAAGAGCTAGTAGTAGGATCCCACATGAGGAGTTCCTAGGTTAAGTGCTCCTCTTCTCTAGTTTGCCATGCCTCTCCCTTACCCTCATCCCAATTACTTTCTCTTGTCAGATTAAATCCCTTATGTCTTTCATCTCATTGTGAGGCCCACCCCTCCTTTTCAAAGACTATCTAAGATGCACATTTGCAAACAATTCTATTTCTATCAACCAATATGGTTAGATATAGTCACCTTGGCAGTCACATGGGTAGAAGAAATCACTCCCTCCCCTCGGGCTAGTGGGAAAAATGCTCTGTAGAGTGTTTCACTGCTTTTTATGTCCACCAAACTACAAAAATCAGAGCAAAGATCCAAGATTATGAGCCATACTTGAAGATTGATCAAAGATATATTACATATGTATACGTGGAAGCAAAATTTGAGGGCTAGGTCCCTTAGATGGGGAAAATCAAGACTTGACAAACTAGATACAAGCAAACCATTGAAATCCACTCGAAATTGAAGATCGTCATGGGTAAAGTTTGGTGGAATGATTTGAAACTGAACAAGGAATCTTACTTTGCATTGATGAAGTGTAAAGGCAAAGGAAGAAGCTCACTACTTGAAATTGAAAATCATCATGGGTAAAGTTTTAGTGGATGATTTGAAACTAAATAAGGAATCTTACTTTGCATTGATGAAGTGTAAAGGCAAAGGAAGAAGCTCACTGATAAAGTCTCCATCATGGAAAATAAATTGGAATGTTTGGATTTTTTAACCTTTGATGAAGAGGATGCTTACCCTAACACCATATATATAAGACTAGCAACAAGGATACACGATTAGATATGGATACCAATTTGTTTGATAGTAAAATGCTAGAAAAATAAGGACTAAGGAATATTTTTATTTTTGTATTCAAATTCAAATAATTTGTATGAACAAAGTCATTATTAGTATTCCATTGGTTTCGTTTCTGTGTTGACATGCTTGTAGGAATAACCATTTTCGTATATTTTTCACAAATAAAATAATAATATTGTTGTCTCATCTTAAAAAAAATTATTGATAATCCAAACATGAAGGGGAAATTCTTTTTCATGAAGGGAATGGAGGTGAAGGGATGAGGTGGAGAGTGTTATGTATGGATAAAATGGAGATGAAGTGATGAGGTGAAAAGTGTTATATATAAAAAGGAAATGGAGTAATACCTCAATAAATCACCTAATAACATGATCTCAACACAGGAGATGGCACACTCCTATGAGTAAAACAAGACAAACTAATAATCAAGTGGATCATGAAGTGTTGTTATGTCCTACTTCTATAAGCATTACTATATCATTAAAGGCCATAACACCATCTAATTATAATGACATAACACCATCCTAATTACATATAAAAGAACATAGTTAATGTTGTTTGTCCCAAAAGAACACATTTTAAAAGAACACAGTTAAATGTTGTTTGTCCAAAAACACAAAAGGGATTAATTTGTTTTTATTAAGAATGAATAAAGAATGATAGGTCGATTTCATGAAAAAAAATAAGAGAGCAGCAAAAGAGTTGCTCTGTTATCTTGTGGGGTTGCCCGAGAAGAGTAGCTATGTTATCTTGTGGAGTGGGACGCGTGGCGTAGATATGGTTTAAAGCAGTTATGCCAGTAGCGTCTTACAGGAGCTGGTAGCAGGATCCCACATGGCGGGCAGGAGAAATTTGCGGCCATCGAGTCCATGGCCATTATAACTTGCCCCCGTCGTTTCATCCACCAGAAGCTCTCCGGGGAAACCAGGATATGCCCCTCTTCCATATATTCCAGGGCACGCGGAGACGGCCTCCAGAGGTGCCGCAGCATCGCCCTGGAAATAGCCGGTGTTGAAGGGATTAGTGGCTGCCCCTGCCACAACACTGGCAATGTTGATGATCATCCCATCGATGCCCATGTCGCCGTTTGGTGCCACGAGAGGAGGAGTCTGGGGTCCGTAGATTGGCTGATGAAACGGCCACGCGCACTGTCCAGGGCACTGACTTGCAGAGTTCATGGAAGAAGCTGTTGATGCTTCTCCCCCTTTCCCATCATTCGGCTTTTAGTTGATTTCTGGTCGGAGACTAGCTTGAGACTGTCATGGAATCCGCAGGAACTCATGCAGAACTCCTCCACGGTAACATCCTCGGATGTGAGCACCAAGTGCACATCATTATTGTCCAGTAGAGGCACAGCTCCTGAGTTGATGGCAGCTTTCACCAGAGCGGCGATGTCGGATCTCTTGAGTGACTTGCCAAGGGAATAGCCTTCCGCCACCACCTGCTTTCCCAGCATTGCAATGCTATTACTGGTGGTGGTGGTGGTGGAGCTGGGGAGGTTGGCCTCGGTGTTGTAGTTGTGGGTGGTATTCCACTAAGCAGACACAGAGGGCTTATTTGCTTCTGCTCCGAGAGAGAGAGACTGCAGAAAGTCCCCCACAATGGAACGCTGAGCAGGGCTGAATTTCCCATACCAAATCAAATGGACATTTAGGGAGCCTGGCTTATTCGTGAGCAGCGGACCATTGTGGTATGTCAATACCACCTCCGGCTCTTCCACCAAGCTGCCCAACTTCCTTGAATGCCCTGCTGGCCGAATAACATGAGCAGATGCCGACAAGGACATTGATATATTTGCAACAATGATAGACATAATCACTATGTAGAAAAGTTTGGCAGCCGTGTGAGGCCGTAAAGCAGCCATTTTGCAGCTTAGCAGAGAGAGACAGAGACAGATATTGAGAGAGATAGAGCCAAATGGTAGAAACATATACGGTACAGTGACAATAGAGGACGGAGCTCCAAGAAATTGGAAAAGGATGTGGTCTGTAGAATAAGATGAGATGAGAGATTTAAATAGAGGATTGTGAAGCGGCCTTCCCCGAGAGATGAGATAGAGACGGAGACGGAACTGGCAACGATGAACTGATCATTGAAGTAGATGCTGCCTCGCAATTTCCTCATTCCCTGATAGTAGTGCGTCTGTGTATGCTCCAGCTGGACTTCGTTGGCCACCTGTGTACAACAGACTCGTTCACGTGCAACGAATTGATAATAGGTTATTTAATATTATTATTTTATTTCTTCTACCAAACTCAAATTATTAATATAAATAGAGATAAGGAATGAAAATACACTTTTTCCACTCAGCATCTTTGGCATTAAGTGCTTGCTTCCTCCTAACATGGGTAGTCGTGATAGACAAAGTGCTTCTATTATTAAAAATGCTCATCACCTCCTATACCGCAATGGGATAACTTGACTGGAGGATGAAAGGTCAAAATGCTTCACTGTCGAATAGCGTCAAAAGTTAAAAACCGCCAAAGCTCTGAATACGTCAAATTATATAATGTAACACGTTAATTTTGAACGGCAGAATTGATTGTAATTTCAAAAACTGCTGTCGTCACTCACCAGAATGGATAGCGAGCCGCATGCACGCGAGCCCGTAGGCGGTTGTCCTCAAATGATGGAAGGCATAAGCATTCACCGGGAGGTCATGCGATGCATAATGGTCGCGTCTCACATAATTTGATTGTCTTTGATATATGCTTCATGTCATGCTCTGAAACAACAAAACACAAAGTAATGGCGTGGAACTGCATTTATAGATGATAAAATATAGATCTTTCATCATGAAATGTCAACTATGTCTTTGATGAAGTGCAGAAAAGTAGGATTAATGGGGCATGTAAGGGGTTAAATACCAGCGATTGATTATTATATGGTGTTGAATATTGTGCCTTCATACAAGCCCCACTGATGCTTCCTCTCATGCTCTGAAACAACAAAACACAAGCAATGGAGTGGCATCGTGAAGGCACATGGGAAGCCTCCCTTCATGGTAACCAGAAGGATAAGGTAACCGATGGTGAGCAGAGATCTTTGTGCCACGTTCTCTCCATTATTAATAAAACATTTTAGAGGCTTTAATAAAATGACCTGTCAAAGCGTAATGACATAAGTCAACCATTGCCAAGTGTTTTACGACCAGCTCTCATATCAAACTGTGGGGTAGTAACCACACAAACCATCAAATCTTAACATAGATGTCACATGTCACTATGTCTCTCAAAGCACAATAGTACTTCAAGGAGGCTAACTTTATCATTTTGTGAAGTCGTTGCTCAATGAATTGATAGGAGGATAAGCATATGTGTCCTTTTCTTTCTTCTCATGCATCAAATGTCATTATTACTTAATGAGGGACCCAATCTAAATCCATATACTAAGCAAAAGAATACGAATGTGATTTGAAACAATTTTGAGCAAAATAATAAGCCAAAGTGATCAGCAAAATGAATCCAAGAAACACAGGAACCAAATATTTCAAATACATGTTAGAAACTACCACATACACTAAGAAAATAAGTTTTTATGATACGAAACATCAGATGAGATTATACACATTTTTATGAATTTATTTTAAATTAAATTTTATTAAACATCAAAAAATGTATTTTAAATTAAAATATATTAAACATCAAAAAAACAATCAAGTATAAAGATGTTATTTATTTTATTTTAAGTAGATATTATAAATTATAAGTAGATATTATATATACTAGTAGTTTCAAAGGCAAAAAAAGGCTCATAGATTTTTTAAATTGGAAAAATTGTATGAGATAAAGATGCCTCATATTGTAGAGTCCTTGATATCCTTCCTCAAAGAGCTAAAGAGCTTGGAAGTTCATTCTTTTCTTTTTAGAAATAACGTTTTTTTTGCTCAAATATATTCTTTTTTACTTTTTATAATATCATAATTATGAATCTTCTGAAATAACTTCATCTTTTGGCTCAAATGCATTCTTTTTTACTTTTTACAATATCATAATTATGAAGAGCTTGGAAGTTCATTCTTTTCTTTTCAATCTTCCCGTCTTCTGAAATAACTTTTTCTTTGGCCTCAATTACATTTTTTTAACTTTTTATAATATCATAATTATGAATTTTCTTAAATAACTTTTTCTTTTGGCTCAATACATTCTTTTTGACTTTTTACAATATCATAATTATGAAGAGCTTGGAAGTTGGTTTCTTTTCTTTTCAGTATTCCCGGAATAACTTATTCTTTTGCATACCATATATCAAACCTAGTTACAATTTCAACACTTCCAATAACACATACACTTATCTCATCTAAATCACAATACTTCTCATCTAAAATCACAATTCTTCCATAACTATTTTTATGTATATGTTGTATTTATGTATATGTTGATTTGCATCAATTTCATTTATCTATATATTATTTTGTATTATTTTAAAAAATAATATCCAAGTCTTAATAAGACATAGAGCCAAAAACATTTATGTATATATTCCTTTGTATTAAAGAACATTAAATTACCTCTAACAAAAATTAATTTTTTAATGAGAATAATGAAATTTTATAATAAGGATTAAGCTTGGATGAACAAACACCATGAAAGTGATTTTCAAAAGATATTTTAACTTCAAAAAGTACTTTAAACTATGACATACAAGAAAATGAAAACAATGAAAATGCAAGAAAATAGAAAAAAAAGTTTCAAAAAGTACTTTAAACTATGGCATACAAGAAAATGAAAACAATGAAAACTGAAGAAAATGAAAAAAATAGAGTTTCAATAATGAATACAAGAAAATGAAAACAATGAAAACCCAAACAAATGAAAAAAAATAGAATTTGAATCATGAAATTTTGTAATAAAAATTAAACTAACAAACACCATAAAAGTGATTTTCAAAAAGTACTTTAACTTCAAAAAGTACGTTAAACTATGACTTCAAAATAAAAACAATAAAAGCTCAATCCAAATGGAAAAATAAAGTTGGTCAAAAAAATTGACAGCTAATAATTATACTTAATACGAACAAGTCAGTCAAGAAAACGAAAACACAAACAACAAAATTTATCATCAAAAACCAAAAACCGATAATGATACTTATAAGAGCAAATATATTCTGGACATCTAGCTAATTGCTACGAGCAAGTGAAGAAAACGAAAACGCAAACAACAAAATTTATCGAAAGCTGATAATTATACTTGATACGAGAAAATATATTTTAGACATTCAGCTAATTGTTTATCAAAAGCTGATAATTATACTTGATACGAGAAAATATATGAGCTCATTGTTTACAGCATTTTCTTGATATGGTGAAGGGTTTCCTAGTATTCCTTTTTGATAATATAGGACACAAAATCAACAAAGTTTTGAAGTGAAATAAAAATGTGCCTACCCTCTTTGGTCTCCGTGGGCTACGTGTATGACCAGGCCATCACAAGGACAGGCATAAACAGACTGTAGAAAGACTAAGATGAGGAAAAGCCAGAGTTCCCGAAGAAGTTCAATCCCAACAGCAAACCCGCTGCCGAGAAGCTTGAAAGTCATCCACAAGCTGGAGAATTCATGGCTGGCATAGAACAAAAATGAAAAATATTTAGATTACCCAATCCCAGCAACAATTCGAGCCCCAGGCCGAGGCCGATTAAGAATTAAAATGCATCACCTACTAATAGAACTGTTTAAAGAACTTTACAATTTTAAAATATACGTTAGAAGTGTTTAGACATCAACTATTTTTCTTCTCCTCATAAAAGCCTTATTCAAAGTGCTTTGAAAATTATGATCAAGACTATAGTTCCTTCATGATAAAAAAAGTTCACCCATCTCTCCGGCCTTATTCAACGTATTTAGAAGAGGGTAAAATGCATCACCTACTAATTATGATACTGTAAAATCATAATTCGTGCGGTTGGAAAAACGTTTTTGAGGAGGTGATGTATCGAGAGCTTCGTCATTACTCTTTCTCACAAAACGATGCGCAAAAATTTGTAGACATAGGTTGTGTATTCGAGCCAGGAAATAAGCTGCGTATTCGAGCCGTGCTGCATGAGAGGAAGATAATAGCGTGGATCTATAAACTGTTATGCCAAAGTCATCCACTAGAAAGTCATCCACTAGTAGATCTATACACTAGTGTGCTGGCCTTCTCTTTCTCAAGAGTGCGTTCTTGTTGGCAATACGTTCACTGCAGAACTTGTTCTACTAACTTTCGAAGACATCGAGTATTTGGAGCTCTGCAAAGATCTGTGACTCTCAATGCCAGCTAATAAATTAATGCTTGGAAGCAGTGGAGTTGATGGAAGCCAGACTCAGGTTCATTGCCATAAATTCTATGAAGAATTCAAACGAAATTTCCTGAAACTTCGGTTTAAAAATGGTGAGCAATGACGAATTTAAACAGAATTCCCAAACTTCCGCCAAAAAATAATGCTCAAAATGTAAGTGGAATTTGTGCACACATGTGAGGTAAAAATTAAAAGTGTTAACGAAACCAAAAATAGATTGATTCATAAGAAAAGGTCTATCGGCCTAATTATTTTTATACAAATCGCAATTTAAGAGATTTTTCATGACAATTATTTCAAAATTTTGTTTATTTGAAATTTAAGTAATACTTAAAAACATTTAAATATACAAAATTGATAATTTTCATTGAAATTTCTTCGTAAAAACTATGCGTTGGTCATGTCATCTCATTGTGTTCATAGATGGAATTTAGATAGATCATTTGACTTTAGGCAATTCAAAATTCTTGTGACGAATGCAGCTTGTCACCTCACAAACTCCTCTATCGAGCTTCATTCTTTGCAGGTAGCCTCTTCCCTTTTTTCAATCAGTCCTAGTTTGTATTTATAATTGTCAATTAATCCCCCCTTTGATTGTCCTTATGTCCCTCCCTACAATTTGTATTTTCTCTCTAGGTTTCGACATTTGATCTATTCCTTCATGTGCATTATTTCCAAGTGTTTGGAGTCTTATGAGCCACCTTGGCATTCAACAAGAAACACCCCTGAGGCCCTGCATGCCTTACTTGGTGTTCAATCCCTTGGCAGTTAGAGAGTGTTATTTTCTTTCATCCATGTTACACGAATTCTAGCTACTCCGTCCCTATTTTGTGCCACTGTTTCCGAGAGTCACTCCTAGTTTTCCCTCCTTTTTTTCTTAAGTGGTTTTATCACTCAGTGTTCATAGTTTATTGGACTCCTCTTCTCCTTTGGGTCACAATGAAGGCTCAAGATAAGAAAAACTCGGCAGTAGGGGGACAATATTGGTGTTTGAACAACACTGAATATACCAAGACCCTGCAATTGGATATTAAATTGAATTTGCAAGAAAAACTACAAGCAACCATAAATCTTATGGAGGAAATATATGATATTAAAATCAAATTGGCACACCAGGATGATGAAGTGGATTCCCTTTGTTAGTGGATCAAGACCCTGGAAGCTCAAATCTCTATCGGGAAAATCCACAATTCAAAATTAAACACCTCTAGTAGGCATGCCAATAAATCTCTACTAGACCTCAACATGCATGTGGAGGAAGAATCCCACTCATTTTTCTAATGTATTCTCATTGTAAATGTGTTTTCTTTCTTGACCAATTTTGTAAACTCTTCTTCATAGTAAATTCCTCTCTGGAGGATCAAATCTCAAGAGCACTCATGTACCCCACTTCTTGAGTAACTGTTGCGTCCAGGTGCAAGTTTTAACACAAAATCTATTCATTTTTGTTTTAAAAAAAAGATAATTCCACTGAGATTGTTATTACTAATGATATTTCCATGTCAAATTTATTTTTACTACTATTTCAATAACTAGTTATGATGTTTCACATTTGCAAGAAAATAACCAACAAAATATGATTGAGGTGTTATTGTTTCTAATACATATTTTATTAATGATGAGTAAAACCATGCCTTGAATGCGAAACACAATTTTATTCTTAACGCAAGTTCCATATTATGCTATCGACTTATGATGTTTCCTTTGCAACATTTGGTGAAATTGCTAGTTTAAACAATTTTTGTGACATATAATTTAAAAATATTTAACGGTAAATATGAGAATTAATTATCTATTTCATTAGTAAAATATCTTTTAGTTTATCTATGTAGCTAATACTCATATTGGCTTGAAAGATGAAATAAAAAAGGATATTACGCTCCTTGCCCCCATTCGATATCCTGTTACCAAAGTCACTTCATTCAAAGAGAAACACATTTCCTAGCCATTAACTCAACTAATTGAGTACCAAAATTCTTCCTTCCATTCGCTCAATAAGATGGATGTATCAGACTCTATGTGATTAAATTATACTAGCTAAACCCAACAGAAGCCTAGTTTCATGGAGAGATAAACATAGATTCCTTTTCCCAATTATTCCCTTCTCCCTCTCTATTTGACTTACGGAGTTGAGATATTTTTACATTATTTAAGCTACCTTTAATTCTTCCAGACATTTCGCGACTGGGCATCTCAATTTTATGAAGTCTCTTGTATGCAACGCCATGACAAAATGAAAGGCATCTGTCAGGGTTTTAGAACCCGTAATTTTTGAAATTAGGTCAGTCATTATCCTATGTCTGTTTTCCTTCAAGTCATGTGGGTAACTACTATCTGCGGTAAGGTAGATAGGGAGATTTATACTCATACTGATAAAAAAATTCAGTTGCATTTGTCAACCTGTCTCTATAAAATGATATGCAAACATATCTCCTTGGTTTACTCCACTGTGGTTGGGGGACCCATTGCATTTCCTGGGTTCTTAGTTACTAATTTACCACCTTCTATAATCCCTCAGACAATATCCGCAGGTTTAGTTCAGCATCTCTTTGAGCTCAGCTCGATTATAACAATGGTGAAAGGGCAATCAACAAAGTGTCATCCCAGAGGTAAAGGAAAGAAGAAGCTTTCAAAAAACATGGCCAAGCCAAGAAAGTGAGGAAGAAAGACGAAGAAAGAGATAATGGAGAATCTCTTGGAAGTTTACTCTGCAGGCAGCCCTCCACAGATTCGAAATGTAATTCAGGGATGGGAGAGAGAAAGTAATAGTAAGGAAGAAGATATAGAGGCCCGAGAGGAAAGCATGGATTTTGTTGTTGATCTTGTGAATATAAGAGTACTTCTTTCTCTCTTTCATCAAACCATCCACACATATTGGACTCTGAAATGTGTGTTGGCCAAAGCGCTGCAAAGCTTACAACCAAGTGAAGGCAATGTCGAAGTGATCTCAATACTTCAGGAAATTAAACAAGAAATTCAAGATATCAGGGTGTCACAGTATCATGCAACAACTCGAATTGGCAGAATCGAAAGGCAGCTTCAACAGATGCAGCAAGTTGACATGCCTAGTTCAACAACGAAAGATCCGACACCGATTGACTCTTCAAATGGTTAAAATATCATGATCTAATTATTTATGATTTTTGCGGATAGCTTTTATGTTTCATGTTGTCAAATAGACTTTGTTTCAAACAGTAAAGTGGACATAGCGGTTAGTAGACGAAAGAAACAATTTGAATTTTGGATGGCATTTAATGCTTTAAGGTGGCCAACAGACTTGGTTTCCTCCAGGCAGGTTGAGGCCACCAAATATGTATATGTTGCAACCTACTCTCTTTTTTGATAAATAGAAAATGGTAAGGAACTACTAAATTTACCAAAAAAAAAAATCTTCTAGACATTTCAAACTTTCACTTCATCTTTAACACACATATGTGTTAATCACTATAAACATTAATTAAGTTACTTTAATTCTTCTAGAAATTTCAAACTTGCACTTCATCTTTAACACACATTTAATAACCGTAAACATTGTGTACAAAATATAATTCTTTGTTAATAATTTTTTATTATTATGATTCTTTTTAATGTAACTACAAGCTTCATTAATGTCCCTAATCTCTGTATTAATATGTCTACTAAATCAATTTAGTTTCCATATTGAGAATCGTTTATTAAATGTATCAATTGAATCTCAAACTTAATAATCACTTAAAATCATAACATTGATCACTAATCAACAACCAGAAATGAAACAAAAGAAACTCAATAATAAAATTGAAAACTTTTTAAAATTGACCATGATACTTTCCCATATGAAAGTTTTTTAAATTGACCATGGTACTTTCCCATATGAAAGTTTTTTAAATTGACCATGGTACTTTCCCATACTTTATGGTACTGACTTGCTGCCCAACAACCCCCTTGTTTACATTTCATTCCTTTGCAGTTGCTTAAAGATTTAATCTCATTATCTTTTGGACTACTTCTCTTAGATTCTACTTCATTGCGCTTCTCAGATTTTCCTATCGAATTCAGGGGTTCTATTCCAACGTTCTTTGATATTTTACTATCCCCTTCCCTTCTCATATTTTCCTATCAAATTCATGGGTTATATTCCAACGTTCTCTAATATTTTACTATCCCCTTCCGAAATGCCAATTCTTGAGTCAATAACTTTGTTGGATAACAGGTCCAAGGATATTTCGTTAGGAATAGTATTCTAGTTAATCCTACAATAATTGCTTCTTAGCCTAGACAACTTCTTAGATTCCCTTTCTTTAGCCACTTGACCTTTGTTTTGCACTTTGAGCACAACTTTGGCATCAATTATTCTCCATAGTTAAATATAAATGATATTCTCTAATTTTAAGTGAGTATATAGAACTATACGACTCAATTTGTCCAAAGAAGCGCACATTCTCTTAAATTCCCCATGAATAAGAGCTAAACTTAATTTTAAAAATTAATTTTCATTATTTTGATTGTGAATTCTATGCTTTGGTGAGCGAAAGGAGGGATGATGCTACTGTAATTCTTATTTAGTTGATTGCATCTATTTTATTGGATTTTTAATTTTAATTATTATAGTTTAGGTTTTTAGTGTGTTTAAGTTCTAGCCGACTTTTTAGGTTTTTTTTTTATTCATTTATTATTTATTTATTCATCCTTCGGTGGACTCTTCTTTCCTCACTCATTGTCCTCATGATGGATCCTCTTTGAGATTCGAAACATCCCCATATTTCAAATACCAACGTGGGAAATCCAAACTCTTTCTCTACAATTTTTTTGTTATTAAAGATTTAATAAAGAAAGATAAGTCGATTTGATGAGAAAGAATAAAAGAATGATAATGACACCAACCAAACAGTTGGGTGGATATCCTCTTAATCGCTTACACTAGGAGCATCTTACAAGAGCCGGTAGTAGGATCCCACATGAGGAGTTCCTAGGTTAAGTGCTCCTCTTCTCTAGTTTTCCATGCCTCTCCCTTACCCTCATCCCAGTTGATTTCTTTTTTCAAATTAAATCCCTTATGTATTTCATCTCACTATGAGACCCAACCCTCCTTTTCAGAGACTATCTAAGATGCAAATTTGCAAAAAATTCTATTTATATCAAGAAATATGGTTAGATATAGTCGCATTGGAAGTCACATGGGTTGAAGAAATCAGTCCCTCCCCTCGTGCTAGTGGGAACAATGCTCTATAGACTATTTCACTACTTTTTATGTCCACCAAACTCCAAAAATCAAAGCAGAGATCCAAGATTATGAGCCATAAGTGAAGATTGATCAAAGATCTATTACATATATAGATGTGGAAGAAAAATTTGGGGGCTAGGTCCCTTAGACGGGGAATACCAAGACTTGAAAAACTGGATACAAGAAAACCATTGAAATCAACTTGAAATTGAAAATCATTATGGGTAAATTTTTGGC
>JAXQQM020065642.1:0-62051 GCA_034641835.2 Pinus albicaulis
TCATCAGCAAACCCTTTTTCTAGTTCATCTTTGTTGCTTCCAAACATAATGTCATCAACATACACTACAACAATCATGAGTTCATTTTCATGGGCTTTTATGTATAGATTGTTGTCTACTCCACCTCTCTTAAAACCTTGTTTTTGCAAATATTTATCCAGTCTTGAGTACCAAGCACGAGGAGCCTGTTTCAGTCCATATAGGGCCTTCTTCAGTCTGCATACATAGTCTTCTTTGTCTGTCAATGAGAAGCCTTCTAGTTGTTCCATGTACACTTCTTCTTCTAGATCTCCATTAAGAAAAGCAAACTTTACATCCATTTGATATACCTTGAAGTCTTGGTAGCATGAAAATGCCAGGAACATTCTGATAGCTTCCATTCTGGCTACAGGGGCAAATGTTTCTTCATAATCAAGTCCTTCAATTTGTGAGTATCCTTTGTAGACCAGCCTGGCTTTATTCCTGATTACTTGTCCTTGCTCATTCATTTTGTTTTTGAATACCCATTTTGAACCAATGATATTCTTCTCAGTGGGTCTAGGAACTAGTTCCCAAGTATTGTTTTTCTCAATTTGATCCAATTCTTCATTCATAGCATTTACCCAAGACTTTTCCTTGCTGGCTTCTTCAAATTTCCTTGGCTCTATTTGTGACAACATGCCTATGTATACTTCTTCTGTCTGTTCAGTTAGCTGCCTTCTTGTTTGCACTCCTACACTCTTGTCTCCTATGATTTGATCTTCTGGATGGTTCTTTTGAGTGTATCTTGAGGGGGTTTTTAAGTTCACTTCAACATTTTCTGATGTTTTGCTTGTTTCTTGATCATATTGGTCCTCTTCTTCATGATTTTCAGGATGGCTGCTGCAATCTATATCTCTTGTCTTGCTTGGAAGTTCCTCATCAAATCTTACATCAATACTTTCTACAATTTTTCGAAGAGTCTTGTTGTAGCATCTGTATCCTTTACCCTTGGATGCATATCCTAAGAGTATTCCTTCATCTGCTCTTGCATCAAACTTCCCCAGATTTTCATCATTATTCTTTATGTGGCACTTGCTGCCAAAGAATCTAAAGTGCTTGATTGATGCAGGTTTACCATGCCATAGCTCATAAGGCGTCTTGTCACTGTTAGGTCTTAAATGAGCTTTGTTTAGAATATGTACTGCTGTGTGTACCACTTCTGCCCAAAAGGTTTGAGCAATATTATTCTCTTGCATCATGGCTCTGGCAATTTGTTGAACAGATCTGTTTTGTCTTTCTGCTACTCCATTCTACTGAGGTGTCCCTGCAATAGTAAATTTTTGTTTTATGCCATGTTCATTGCATAGGTCTGCAAAGTCATAATTAGTGAATTCTCCTCCTCTATCTGATCTAATACATTTTAGCTTGCATCCATTTTGATTTTCTACTAATGCTTTGAATGTCTTAAAATTTTCTAGTGCTTCTGATTTGTTCTTGGGAAAAGCAACCCATGTCATTCTGGAGAAATCATCTATTATCAACATGAAGTAGGATTCTCCACTTGGTGTTTTAGTTCTTGCAGGTCCACACAGATCCATGTGCACAAGCTGGAGTGGTCTTCTTGTTGATAGCTCATCTTTAGATCTAAAGGTATACCGAGTTGTTTCCCCAGTCAACAATATTTGCATACTAATTGTTGAAAGCCTTTTTATTTGAATATCTCGTGACTTTCTTCTTGTCGGTTTGATGATATGGTCAGTTGAATATCCCAATCTCTATGCCATAACCATGACTCTCAAGTTTGCTAAGATGGCAGACTTCATCCTCCTCTTTTACTATGTAAACATTACTCTCTGTTCGAACACCTTTGAGCAGAGTCTTTCCTGTTATGCTTGACCTGACTTCACAATCTTGTGCTCTAAAGAGAACTTCACAGCCTTTGTCACACATCTGACTGACACTCTGTAAATTTGCTTTCAGCCCATCTAAAAATAGTACATCTTGGGCCTTTCCTCTTCCATTATCTATGATGATTGAGCCTTTTCCCTTGATCTTACCTGATTTATCATTGCCAAAAGTAACATTGCCAGATTTCTTTTCATCAAGAGTTATAAACTTGCTTTTGTCTCCAGTCATATGTTTTGAGAAGCCACTGTCCAGGTACCACTGGCTTTTCAGGTCTTGAGCAGTTAGGGCCAGGTCACATTTATTCTCCTTCTTTATCCACTGGAAGCACCCTTTTGTTTGGTATCTTTTGTGGGATGATGGACTACATTTTCTTAGAGGACATTTGGAAGGTATATGTCCAACTTGATTGCATACACAAAATTTGATCATAGTTTTTGCAGAGTTATGAGTATGAACAAAATTTCTTTGAATCATAAACCTCCTTGAGGTGTTAAACATCAATATTTTGTCCATAATTTCTACACTCAATGATTTTATGACCAAATTCCTTACAATAAAAGTAGTGACCATAGAAGCTATTTGCATACCTGATGTAAGGTTGTCTCTTCCATTTGTTTGCTTGAGGCAGTCTCTTCAATGTTTACATATTTTATTGGTTTGAATTACTCCTTCTTGTATGACAATATGCAGCAATGTGTCCCAGCTTGTGGCAGACATAACAGGTGGCATTCTTCATTGGAGGAAAGAATCTTCTTTTATGGTTTCCAAATTTTACATATTCAGGGGTATTAGTATTTATTACATTCTTTTCTACTAGTGGTTTCTTCTGATCTCTGTCTTCCTTATTGCCGATTTCTTCCTTTGTAGGAATTGTTTGAGCTGCTTCATCATTCTTCTTTGCTTTTACAAAAATAATATTTTTACTGCCTTTCTTTGCCTTTTCGATTCTCCTTCATAAGCTATTCTGTTTTTTTCATTGGGATCTTTGAGCAACGAATTTCATTCAACTTACTGAGATTACTTGAGAAGAGTTTCGAATGGCATCCTTTGAGCATTTTCTAATTTCTTCCCTAGACATACGACTTCTTCTTCCAGATTCTCTTGTTCTCGAGTTTTATCCTTGATTTGCTGGAGTAACATGTCTTCTATCTTCTTGGCTTCTTCAAGCTTTACCTTCAGCTGCATGAGGACTTCTGAATTTTGTTCTTCTTTCACACATTTGAGGAGAATCTCTTTTTGTTTTCTACATTTTAGTTTGAGTCTGTCAATCTCCTCCAGAGCACTTCTTAGCTCCCCCTCAAGGTCAACTTCCCCTTCTTCTTCTTCATCTTCTAGTAAGAGTCCTTCAAGATCTTCTATGGCCATCAGTAAAAATTTAGAGGTTCCCTCTTCTTTGGAGGATTCATCGGAGTCTTCTGATGTACTACTGTCTTGTTGAGCATAGAAGGATTTTCTGCTAAATTTTTTTCCTTTCTGCCAGTTCTTTGATGTGTTTTTCTCCGATTCTTGAGCCTGATTCCTTTCTTTCTTGTGAGGACACTTAGCAGCATAGTGTCCCACTCTTCCATAGTTAAAGAATTTGAAGCGGAGTTTACCTTTGTACTTACCTGAGCCTCTATCCAATTTCTTGACAAATTTTGCCTCTTCTTCATCTGAGCAAGAGCATATGTCTCCTTCTTCTTCTTTCTTCTTTTCTGATTTAAAAGCTGCCTCCCTCATGCTTGTCTTCTTCTGTGGGAGCCTCATTTCATAGGTTGTTAGATTTCCAAGTAGCTGGTTCATGATCAAGGTCTCCCAATCAGCTGTTTCTTCTATTGCAGATACCTTTGGATTAAACCTAGATGGAAGAGATCTTAGAATCTTTTGCACAATAATACTTTATGGCATTTTTTTTCCAAGAGTTCATATTGTTAATAATTTCTGCAGCTTTTAGAAAGAAACTGGCAATGTCTTCATCATCATTCATTTTTAAGTTCTCAAACTGGGCTCTATAGACTTGAAGTTTGGTAGTCTTTACTTTCTTGTCTCCCTCATGTATGTTTTCAAGAGTATCCCATATTTTTTTGGCAGTGTCTTTGTGCATTACTTTAATAAACTCTGCTTCACATAATCCATTCAGGCCTCAAGGTCGACTTCACTTCTTCTTCTTCTTCATCTTCTAGCAGGAGACCTTCAAGTTCTTCTATGGCCATCAATAAGAATTCAAAGTTGTCTTTCTTCACTTGAGGATTCATCCTAATCTTCAGATGTACTGCTGTCTTGTTGAGCATAGAAGGATTTTCTGCTGAACTTCTTTCCTTTCTGCCAGTTATTTGATTTATTTCTCTCTGGCTCTTGAGGCCGATTCCTTACTTTCTTGTGAGGACACTTAGCAGCATAGTGTCCCACTCTTCCACAATTAAAGCATTTGAAAGGAATTTTACCTTTGTATCTTCCTGAGCCTCTATCCAAATTCTTGACAAACTTTGCCTCTTCTTCATACGAGCATGACCATATGTCTCCCTCTTCTTCTTTCTTCTTTTCTGTTTTAAAAGTTGCTTCCCTTGTACTTGGCTTCTTCCGTGGGAGTCTCATTTCATAGGCTGTTAGATTTCCAAGTAGCTAGTTCATGGTCAAGGATACCAATTTTTGAACCTTTATTTAAATTGAGAGAGGGGGGGGAGGGGGGGGTGATCCGGATTTATGCAGGAACGAAACAAAATAAACATATAACCATAAATACAGAGATGCAGCAGAAATAACACTTCATTTCATTAATATCAAAGAACTGAAATTTTGTTACAGACAGAATGGAAATAAAACTAGCTAAGGCGCTGGTAGCTATCTCTGAGGAGAGATGTGGCGGCTACAGGCCTCTGAACTGAGTTAAAATGAGGCTCAAGGGCCTATTTATTATTGAGAAACAATGGAGAACCCTAAACATCCAAAAACCTAACCCTAGGAGATGAAGCGCCAAAACTATGGGCCCCGTTTGGGTAAATTGGTGTTTCAACTTCCCAGGGACGTAACTTTGGCATACTATCTTCGTTTGATGCTCATGATACATCATTAGAAAGCTCTATCTGAGGACTACAAATTTCACCATGAATATCATTTTGGAATAGAATGATATTCATTGAAGGTGCGATTCCCAAAAAGCGTCGTTTAGGGCCTCAAAATGGCTCCGGAAGTTCAGGACCCGAAAAACTACTAAAAATAGTAAATTATGCCAAAACTGAAAAACTGAAAGAGACAATGGTGGGGGCCCAAGTGGAATAGGAGAGTGGCCACCAATATCCTTTGGATCATTCCTCCCCCTTAGGAAGAAATGGTCCCCATTGCATTAAGTTCCTCCATGAGATGACCAAATTCTGTGAACTTAGTCCTTCTAGTCCACAGTGAACCACTTTCCCTGGTGCGGGGATTGGCCCGACGACCCAGCTTGGAAAACTCTGAGTTGGATCTTATTGATGGTGTTCTTGATTTGCATGTCCATGACATAATGTTGTGGTGGCTGTTCCATGCGATCAGGTTTAATACGGTGGTGTGAGTTGCAATGTCCGAGGTGTCATTAGAGGTGGGAAGTAAGGACGAAGGCGATCCAAATTGAAGACTGGGTGCAGACCAAGGAATGGAGGAATACTAAGCTCAAAGGCATTGTTCCCTACAGCCTTGGTGACGGTGTACGACCCGTATCGGAGCGGGCGAAGCTTGCGGTGGGGTCCAGTGAGGCACTCCTTCTGCAAATGTAGCCATACTTTGTTGCCCACCTGGAAGTTGTGTGGCACTCGGTGTTGATCATGGCGTTGCTTGTACTTATCATTGGATCTGTCCAATATATCATGAACCTGTTGGCGGATGTGTTGAATGCGCTCAATGAAACTACTTGCTTTGTCAACTTTAGACTAGACATGAGCTGAATCGGCCTGAGCAGCTGCAAATGGCAAGGCTACGTCAATGGGACATAGTGGCTGGAATCCCAAGCCCACCTGAAAGGGGATATGGCCAATTGAACTGTGGAGAGCCCTGTTATAACTATGTTGTACATAGGGGAGGATCTCGTCCCATGTACGTGGATGCTTTGAATTGTACATGCGCAGAATGTGTACAATCATTATGTTGACAACCTCTGTCTGGCCATCTGTTTGGGGATGGAAAGCTGTGGACTTGGTGAGCTTTGTGTCCAACATTGACCAGAGGCTGGACCAAAATGTGTTGAGGAACCTGCTATCTCAATCTGATATGATAGACTGTGGGATCCCAAAGTGCACCCACACTCGTTCAAAGAAGAGTTTAGCAGTGGCTTCTGCTGTGATATTCTTCTTATAGGCTGCCATAATGGCCATCTTCGAGAATCTGTCAATGACCATGAAAACACAGTCATTCCCATTCTTAGTAGAAGGCAGGCCCGACATGTAATCCGTGGAGATGGATTCCCAAGGTCGACTAGGGGTAGGTAGTGGAGTATATAGGCCTTTCTTCTTGATGGTCGGTTTGGCAATGGCACAAGCAGTGCAGGATCTGATGTGCTTCTTGACATTCTTTTGAAGGTTCGGCCAATAGAAATACTTCTGTATTATTGCTACTATTTTCTCGACCCCGAAATGCCCAGCGACGTGACTGTAGTGTGCTTCCCATATCATCTTGGCACGCTCGCTTGAAGGAACACAAAGGTGTCCTAGGTGACATAAAAGTGCATCTTGGAGGTGAAAATTTGGAACTTGCGTACCCCCCAAGAGTGCCTTGTAAGTGTGGCTGAATTCTGGGTCACTCTCATAGAGAAGCGGCCAATCAGAAGTCTCGTGCCCACAAGAGTTGAGCATGGTGGTGAGCGCCACGATCGGTGGTCGGCTGAGGCAGTCTGCAACATTATTGGTGCTACCCTTCTTGTACTTGATGTTCAAATGAAACTGTTGCGGATATGTGGACCACTTCTGATGGCGATCATTCTGCAACTTCCCTTGTGTCTGTATGAACTGCAGGGGCCGGTGGTCTGTGTGGATGATTGTTTCCTTCCCCAAAATGTAATGCTTCCATTGTCGACAGGCTTGCAAAATGGAATACATTTCTTTGTCATAGGTGGGATACTTGCGAACTGTCTCAGACAATGTCTCACTGTGATATGCCACTGGATGTCCCTGTTGAGTAAGAACTGCCCCAATAGCATAGTCGGAGGCATCTGTCTCAATCTCAAATGGTTGTTGCAAGTCTGGTAATGTGAGAATTGGGGCAGAACAGAGGCGATTTTTCAATTCTGTGAACACCTTCTGTTGAGGTTCTGACCAAAAGAATTTTGCTCTCGCTCCTCCCTTGGTGAATTGACTCAAGGGCGAAGTGATATGAGAGAATCCCAACATGAATCTACGGTAGAAATTAGCAAGACCCAGAAAGCTGCGAAGCTCTGTTATAGTGGTTGGGGCTGGCCAATCTCGAATGACTTGGATCTTGGCTGGATCCACATGCACCCCCCTTTCATAAATAATGTATCCCAGATATTGAACCTGGGTCATGCCAAAAGTGCACTTCTCCAAATTGGCACACAACTTGTGTTGCCGCAGTGTTTGGAGGACTTGTCGGATGTGGTGAAGGTGCTCTTCCCAAGTCTGGCTGAAGATCAGAATGTCATCCAAGTACACCACTAAAAATGAGTTGGTGAATGGCCGCAAGATGTCATCCATCATCCTCATGAAGGTGGCGGGAGCATTCGTCAACCCGAAAGGCATGACCAGCCATTCGAAAAGGCCTTCCTTGGCTTTGAAGGCAGTCTTCCACACATCGTAGGGTTCAATTGGTACCTGGTGATACCCAGACTTCAGGTCGATCTTGCTGAAATATTTTGCACCTTTGAGTTGGTCCAGAAGGTCATCAATCCGTGGGATTGGGTACCTATTATGGACAGTGATCTTGTTCAGCGCCCGATAGTCAATACAGAGTCTCCACGTCCCATCCTTCTTTTGTACCAACATGATCGGGCTCCCACAGGGCGATGAACTTGGTCTGATGTGACCTTTCTCAATCAGCCCTGACCGCTCTGATTTACTCATTCTCCTGCACAGAAAGGCCGAGTGATCTGGCCCATTGGGTAGCTGGCAAGACTGGGTCGACTGTTCCAAAGCTTGAATTCACAAGTGTGCAGGAACCTGTGGGTGCGGTGAAGATGTCCTCGTACTCCTCCACAACCTTATCCATTTGTTGTTGTGGTGTAGAGGAGCCCTGTCTGGAGGTCGTGGCCACAATCTTCTTCTTGCCCTGGGGGCGGATCATCAGGAAAACGAATTTCCTGGTTTGGGAAATGAGCTTACTGCATTGTTTTGCAGTATCTAAAGAGATAGCCCAAGAGGTGGTACCTCTGGTATCCTGTACAACTTATTTCCAAAAGTAACAATAACAACACGAGGTCGAGACTCATACACAGCATGACGCTTCCAAAAGTATGGTTGTCCTAATAATACATCAGAAACATCAATAGGAGCAACATCACATAATACCTCATCCATGAAGGGCTTGATGCTATAGGGAAGGCGGCACTGCTGGCTGACGTGGAGATCTCGTCCTTGGTGAAGCTACCCGATGGTGTATGGATGTGGGTGAGCTGTGGTCAGCAAGCCCAACCGCTTCACGGCGTCTACTGAAATGAGGTTATTTTGGCTCCCATTGTCGACAATGAACTGTACAGGGGAGCCCTTTGCCCACATCTGGGAGTGGAAGAGACGTTCCTCCTCCTCTGGATCTTCCGGTTCCTCCTTCTGGATCTTTTTAGTGGCAACAATGGCATTGGGCTCTGCATCAATAATCTATTTCCCTTTTTCATTCCCCTTTTCAGGTTTTGATTCGGAGTTGGAGCATGCATCTGACTCGGTCTCATCTCTACTGTTTGGGCGACTTTCTTGCCCGACACTCACTCTGTGCTGTGAGGGAGCCTTATGGAACTCACCACTTTCCCGTGTTTGTAATAATCTTTGGCTTACAGGATGTTGTTCTTTCTTTCAGGGCTTTGACGGTTGTCTTTAGCCTGCCATGCTCAGCCTCATCTCCTTGTCTCGCGGTTTTCCAGCACCTTTCCCGTTTTGATTTGTAGATCCAGTAAAACCGCTTCTTCTGTTTGAATTTCTGCTCAATCTTGGCAGCATATCGGTATGCCGTACCAAGCGAGGAGATGTCTAAGAACTCCATTTCCTCCTGAATGTATCTATGCAGACAGCTGCGATACTTTAGCACCAAATGTTTCTCTGAATCTTTGATACCCAACTTTGTGCACAGGGTATGGAACAGATTCGTTAGCTCATGCACTTCTTGATCCCTTTGTTGTCGCAGCGTGGTCCATTGTATGTACTTGTCCTCATAGCTCCCCATGGGATAGTACTGTTCCTTGACGGTGTCTCGGAAAGAATTCCAAGTTGGTATGGCCGAGAAAAGAGACGGTTCTGTCTGGTCCTTGTTCTCACAGTAGGTTTCCCACCAGTCCTTAACATGGGGGGTAGCTTTGAGGAGTGCAAAAATAATCTTCAAAGTCATGAACATTGAAATATCCTTCTAATAGATATCTATGGCATCTGCGTCTATTTGACCCTCAAATATGGGAATGTCAAAATTTACTTATACCTTAAAAGGAGTCGCACCTCCAGAGTGGCTGCTGGATGCAGATGCGCCGCCGGTGGGCAGCCGTTGAAGGATCTGAGCAAAGTTATCCATCATCGTGTTCCTTTGTTTTTCGAGGGCCTCCTCGAGCAATATTTTGATAGGATCTCCTACTCCCTCATATTTATTTTCATCCCCCATGGGTGTCTGTCGAGGTTTTCGAGGCTGATCTTGCAAAGGTTCCACCAGATCAAGCCCTAGCTCCTTATACCCCGACCTCGTTGGGGACATGCAAAGAAGGATTGAGAAAAAGCAGACCGCTTTGATACCACAGATCCAAATTTATGCAGGAACACAGCAGAATAAACATATAACCATAAATATAGAGATGCAGCGGAAATAACACTTCATTTCATTAATATCAAAGAACTGAATTTTGCTTACAGACAGAATGGAAATAAAACTAGCTAGGGCGCTGGTAGCTATCTCTGAGGAGAGATGTGGCGGCTACAGGCCTCTAGACTGAGTTACAATGAGGCTCAAGGGCCTATTTATTATTGAGAAACAATGGAGAACCCTAAACATCCAAAAACCTAACCCTAGGAGATGAAGCGCCAAAAGTATGGGCCTCGTTTGGGTCAATTGGTGTTTCAACTTCCCAGGGACGTAACTTTGGCATACTATCTTCGTTTGACACTCATGATACATCATTAGAAAGCTCTATCTGAGGAATACAACTTTCTCCATGAATAAAAGTCACGATGCCCAAAAAAAATCGTTTAGGGCCTCAAAACGGCTCCGGAAGTTCAGGACCCGAAAAACTACTAAAAATAGTAAGTTATGCCGAAACTGAAAAACTGAAAGAGACAATGGTGGGGGCCCAAGTGGAAGAGGCGGGTGGCCACCAATATCCACCTAGATCAGGGGGGTGAATCAGTTTAACACATTCCTAATCTTTTAGAGGTTTTCATTAAAATTATTTACACCTTCATTTCATATCCAATTTAATGTGTGAGTAATCTTAGAATGTAAGCAGCAAGTGTTAGTATAACATAGCAGTAGACTTAATATGAGAGCAGCAGGTATTAAGCAGATAATACATATCAGATCAATACATAAATATCATGCACAGAGACACCAGATATAAGTGGAAACCCATAAAGGGAGAAAACCACATCTTATTATTGTTGTGATGCAAAGGCAAGCTCCAACTCCCTCTCACCACTGTTTTTCTGCAGGCACCAACCTACAAGAGGCTCCAACCTCAGTCAGCTACAACTGACAGCTATCAAGCTGCAACTTGATAAGGAAGCTCCAACTTTCTCAATTTATCAAACTGAATGTTTGCTAATTTACTCCAGATATCATCTCTGTTCTGTATCTGCTCTTCTTCTCTTAATCTTTTGTGCTTTATTCTTCTATATTCTACATTCTCTATATTTTCTCTCTCTCTTTCTTTTGAGCTTATCAAATTGATATTATATATAGAAATTCTCACTTGACTTTTTATATTTCACAAGGAATTTGGAGTGAACAGTCATGACTCTTTGGCTTCTGTCTTCTTATTCCTTTTTCCAACTCATTTTTAGAATTACTACAATGTGTACAAATTTCCATTCTACAGTGGGATTTTTTATTTTCCTTAGGATACTTTCCTTTGCATCACAAAAAATAAAAGTTAATTACAAAATTTACATTCACATTTTTAATTACATATTTCAATTTCACTCAGCTCCTTTTCTGGATTTTGGCTTTACTGGATTTGTCTTTTCCTGCTGTTATTAAGAACTTGTTCTGTATACACTTTGTTCACTGTCATCTGCATATTCCCTATTTTCTGTGCTTATTCACCTGTCCAACTCATTCCTGTACCTATTCCTGTTCACCAAACTTTCATCTCTACATGCTCTCCTCTTCTTTTTCCTTTTCCATAATTGCATTCAAGTTTCATGCCCAATCATTTCCCAAGTCCGAGCAATCTCACAATCTCTGCGTTGTTCTACTTTGACAGTTCCAATGCTTAAATATGAAGTGTTAATAAACCAACCATATTCCCAGTACTTTTCAATATTTCACTTAACTGTGTGTAAATCCATCCCAAGCTTCATTTCCCAAAGCTGTGCGCCATCCTAACAATCTCACAACGCCCAATTCTCATCTTTTTATTCAGTAAGGGTCTTGTTAATCCTCTGTTCAATTCATTCATCAAATTCTTAGAATTTGATTAATGAATACCTTTAAAACCTTATATCTCCCAATATAACAAGTCCTTTGTCAAAATAAAACCAACACACTCAACCATCCACAATTCTGGCAATTCAACAGGTTCTTGTTTCCGGGACTGGCAATTAAATAAAACTCCAAGCCAAGGAATTGCAGTCTCACTACTTAATTCTTCTTTTGGATTTACTTATCCTTTGATACAATCTCATTTTACACCCGAATAACAATGCTCCAACACTATTCATATTCAAACATTATACGCACAGCGTAATATCTCAACCTATTAATATATATATGCAATTCATTTACCCAAATAACCCGACATCCGTAAGGATTGACCGCCATTACGATTAACCTTGGTTAAAATCTTTTTAATATAACTCACTGGGCCGCATACTAAGATTAAAATACGTCGAATAACATTAATAAACCAAATTCATTATATATGACTCTGCCCCGGGCCCACAATACAACCAAAGGACCAATCGAATGCAAATCGTACCTTTGTTAACCCACGCGCCTATCCGACGGTTGGTATTACGTTTCCCGATCCAACGTATATCGCTCGATCAACATGCGCAAAAAATAACGCACTATGGCGCTTTGTTAAACGGTGGTTTTACTGTTCATCCAGGGACACGCGTCGATCAATCAATGGAATCGCTGCGAAACTCCAAAATACTGCCTTCCGTATAATAGTGGTGCGATGAAATCCACCGTTCACTCCAAACCACTGTTACTATTCATCGGGTCATGGTTCCACTTCCCCGCTCATGGTTCCATCTGTCTATATTATTTTAAAAAATCGCTCAATTTTCAATGTATTGTTATGATTCAACTCCGCTCCATTCAATTATATATATATATATATATATATATATATATATATATATATATATATATATTTGACTATGGTTCTGTTATACTCTGACAGAGTTCCATCATTCATAACCCTTGTGGCTATGTGTACAGTGCTCATCCCCACAGAGCCTATTCACGCTGGTTCGCAAAGCTCATTACACTCTAGGTATTTACAATTTAAAAACACCACATCGACTAGAAGTCGAGTTCTTCAACTAAATACAGAGCATTTGAATATAAAGTCCGAAAATTAATTTATGTTATGTGTAATGCCCAGCTGTATAAAAAATTCTCGGAATATATATATATATATATACATATTCTTGGAATAACAACGGTTTCTATGCAATAACAGCTGTGGCTCTGCCTCTGCCGCTTCTGTCACCCTGCCTCTACTTCTACTGCTGCGATAACAGCTCTGTCTCCGTATTTGCTTCCTATGCCTCTGCCTTTCTCCTTTATATTCATTTCCTCTTTGCTGCCTCCATTTTCTATCTTTGTCTCCTTGTAACTGTTCCTGTCTCTGCATATGCTACCTCCTTTGCCATCAATGACAACATTTCCAACACTGTCATATTGGGTGACGAAAGGGTGCCCCCTAGCATGAGGAGGATAATAAGATGGAAAATATTTCTCTCCAAATTATGGGAGTCCAGTTGATATGGTACTTGAATAAATAGACCCAGAAGGACTGGCTTGATATTACCCTGATGATGTGTATAATGAATCAAGTCGTTCAGTACTTACGATAGGATTACCAGTTAAAATAATGGATGATGAAATTCGTAAAGACTATGGATTTGAAGATGCACCAGAGAAAATTCCAGACAATGATTTGTATCCTAATGGGACCATGGGGCCTCCATGAAAATATGACTCTGGTGAAGTGGTAAACATCGACGGAATAGCAAGGGTAGGAGCTAACGTAATTGGAACAACAAGCCCAACAGAAGATGTTGGTTCAGACATGGTTGTTTGACCAAATGTATACCCTTTTGAATCAACAAGAATTTGAAAAGGAGGAAGATCAAAAAAAGTATAGGGTGTCGATTGAGAAAAATACTCGTACAGGTAAATGTCCTCCCCTAAATGGGTTGGAGTTAAAGGTGTATTGTCTTGTGGGATTTCTTCAATTGCAATTAATCCAAGTGGAAGAATTTTACCACCAGGCCCAAAGTATATTTCAGGTGGTTGATATGGGAGATTCAATAGCTACATAACTTTGTGGGATGACCAAGGTAGTAAAAAATTCCGGTTGTTCGACTTGAGGATTCAGATGTTCTGTAAAAGAAGAGACAGGATCTAGATCAATTTGTGGTTTAACAACATCGGGTCCAGGAGGTATGGTCTCACTGATTGGATGGATCGTGACCACGGGTAGCAATGAAGACTCTAGTTCGACAACAGTAGATGAACCGGGATGTGTAGAAAAAAATTTAGCTAACTCTGGTTTATTGGAAAATGATGTTTCACTAGAGGTATGAATTGTACTTGATTCTGCAAATCATGATCGCCTTCGCCTACCAGAAGTAACTTCTGGTGGCAAAGTTGGTTTCAAAGATAATCTACGCGAACGATGGGGGAAAGGATTTTGTTCTTCCATGATTAATGATTAATTTTAACCAAAAACAAATCAACAAAATAAAAGGGTAATGCTAGACAAAAGGGTTTACTAAGAAACTGTGAATTGTAGAATACCTCCTAGAAAACCAAGTAGTACGGGCAGGAAATCTCCCCAAATTATGTGTTCGGTGTATCACAATTTTCAAGGCGGCCAACTCAATTCACTATGGATGGATAGCACCTAAAATTTGTCCTCCCAAATATACCCGAAGGTACGTGGAGGCCCAAGTTCGTATTAGCGCTGTCTGATGCGAAATCGCACAGTGAGAGCACCCCTTTATACTTATCGTACTGTAACACCACCTGATATACCCGAAAGTACGTGGGCGAGCTACGGTATACTTACGTACGTGGAGTGAGGTATCACACTCGGAACGTATCGCAGAAAAGTTAACAACAACTGCTATGTTTTATGACGCCAGAACACGTCTCTAGCCTAGACCTTCTAAGTGTTATTGTTATGGTTTCAATGCTTTGTTAGGTAAATTGAGATTAATTTTATGTTGATCTTGCTTAAAATTTTCCTTTCAAAGGTTTACCATGATGATGTATTGGAAAATTCCTAAAATTCAACTAAAAATGATAAGCAATCTTTCACTTTCAGTTCCTTCAATGAAAAACCTAGCTAATAAGGGAAGAGAGCAAATAATTTTTGAGAAAACAAATCAATGAGAAAAAAAAATCAATGATCACAAACTAAATGCATATTTCCTAATGTTCCTTTTTGCAAAACACACAAAAATCCTACATGCAAATGCAAGTTTTTCTTTTCAGTTTCCTTAATGTTATGAATGTAGAAAAGAAACTAGGTGCACTAAATCAACAATTCAAATGCCTTTTACTTTCGAGAAATGAATAATACAAACAACAATTTCTCTTTTGAAGGAAAAATGAGGATTTCAACAACAATTTCTCTTATCAAGGAAATGAAGATTTTATGAAAATTTCCTATTTCGAAAGAAAATAATTCTTAATGCGACCATAAAAAACATTTTGAAATCAACTTGTCAATGGTAAAGATTTTATTTATTTATTTTTAAACAAACATTGAACAAATTTTTAGTCAAAGGAGGAAGAAGTATATAGAGTCACTGGTCAATATGAGGATCAAGCTTTTCAAAACACAGTAGAAAACAAACTGAAGCAAATTGCAAAGGAAAATTCAAAGGAATCTAGGTGGTTTCAAGAGTCAGCGCAGTCTCCAAGGGGAGACAGTGCTATGCAAAGCACTGTGTCCTGTCTAAGGGTGCACTGGGCGCAGTTTATAAGAAGAAATACTACTGTTTAACTCACTGTATTTGCAAATTTGGCTTTGAAAAAGTTTAATATTTGCATGTAATAACTACTGGGTGGGTAAACACAGCAAATTAGAGGCTAAGTCATCTAGATCTAAGAAAAATGGTCCCCAGTATGGTTGCCAATTTGTTGGGCCGGAATTGTGAATTATGGATAAAACGTGCTTCCCTAGACATATGACAGTATAGAACAATAGATTAAAGACTATACGACTACCTTTCCTAACTCAGAACAGACACACAGAAAGGATTAGAGGCTTACTTGTAATCCAAGTGCTTCTAAATGGCTCCTTCTATCGCTTCCATTGTAGCTTCAAATTCAAGCGGTTTGTAGGAAAAATGCTTCCTGAAAGAAAGAACACTAAAACAATAGAAGATAGAAATAATATAGATGTCTATTCAAGTTAGTTTGCTAAATCAATAAAGCATAAGAAATATACATCAACTAAGATCTTGCAATATGGAAAATCAAAGCCAATACAGATGCATATAGGGAAAAGTAAGATGTATTCTTTATTGATGATAGAAGGAGAGGTTACAACCAAATGACTGATTTGAAGTGACCCTTTCAGCAACGATCCTCAGTCCCATCATAGTATAAATCTCTCCAACAGCTATTACACAAATCTAGCTCTCAATTGAAAATCCTCCAACATTTCTCTACTCAAATTATTCCTTACCAAGCACTCAGATTTATGTTAAATTTATAGATGAACTGAAGGTTGTTTTGCAATCAATGAACTTCCAATAATAGGAAAGACATGTTCCCAGTCATGTAGATGTCAAATGGACAGTTGGATTCGAAGCTTGACACGTGCGAACTCTTCTAGAAGGCACTGGCCAAGTGGAGATTCCAGAACAATGAGACTTTCGCTCCCAATGTGACCAATGCACCAATAGATGTCGGGAAATGCTTTGCAGAGAAGCCTTGCATGGGTCTACCTGCATATGCAACACACTTAGTCCCCTTAGAGGTAGTGTTGGTGAGCTCCCACATGCTATATAATAAACTTCAAACCTTGGAAACCTTTGCTTGATGAAATTCATGCTTGATTTATCTTGTTCTTGCCTTAGGGCATGTAGGAACTTGAAATTATAGGGAATGATAGACCCTTAGTCATTGGTCATGGAGATGATGCCCAATTAACCAGGTCATTGGGAATGATGCCCAAATTGATCTATAACATAGAGTTTCAACAATACTCAAGTTTAACAAGGTTATTGAATCAACAAAGTTTCAATCACTAGTCAAACAAGAAAAGATTTCCTACTCATTATAGATCCTCAAAATCTCATTAATCTTCTTACAAGCCCAATTTAAGACATAAGAACAATAATTCAAAAATTTGTTGGACTGAGTATTGAGATAATAACATAGTAAGAGAATACTTCCACTCAACTAATAATGGTTGAAATCTACAAGTCTCAACTTCTATCAGTTTATATATGCGAATTTCACTTCACAAAATACCATATTTGTGACAAAATAAATGCTCCAAAGTAACCAACACTACAATAAGAGAACCCAAATCAGTTCATCATAAAAACAAGGTGTCGATTCAACATACAATTATTTTGATCACATAATTTAATAAATGAAATATTTGAATGGAAACCCTCACTCTCACTCTAAATCCTTTAGATTTGTTTAACCATTCATTCACACATAAATATGACAAGAATTTGCAAAGGAGAACAAAGTATGAGAGAAGTAGTCATTGATACATCAAACCACTCAAAAATATTGGTATTCACACACTATAACTACAATAAAAAAACACACCAAAAGAGAAGATCTGCAAACTGACACAAATATTATAAAATTAGAGGGACGTTGAGCTAGCCTATTGTGCCCTACAAGTCCAGCCAACACCCTCCTTCAAGAAAAATATTTTATAGAGCAGAATTCGATCATAAAACACATAAAAAGTGAGAAGAAGATCTTGGCATAGAACCTTGTATTGAAAATTAGAATCCAATCCTCTACATCACAAAGCAGAGGCTTAGAATCCAATTGATTAGAGAGGAGTAACCCCCAAAACTTAATCCAACAACATCAGGGTGTGGAAATGGCTTGTTATCCCCTCTTACAGAACCATGATTTTCCTTTTATAAAATTTACAATTACATTAAAAGATTTGAACAAGCAAAACCAAGAAAAAACTAAATGAGATGGGATCATAACAAGTTCCCATCCAAAGGAGGTATATTACAACCAACATCTAATTAAGGAGACACATATGATATGTAATTTCCATTTTTTATCAATTTTGGGCATGATCCTAGAATTTTGGAAAACACTGCAATTTTTACGACTACCTCAAAGAACCCTGTGTAACTTTCAAACAATGAATAAATTTGGAAATTTTTTCATAAGAAACCTATTCTGTCATATTTTAAACAAACCCTAGGTTTTGGAATTTTTATATTCTCCCTCATCTACACATAAATCATTGTGAAATTCGGTAGTTTGAAATGTGTTCACATTTTGGGGAAGATTTGTCAATTTTCTTCTAGAAACTCGCACATGCAACCTAGAGGAATTCTAACTCATGTGGAGGAAACACCATTTTGAACAAAAGACTTCTTTATTTTCCCCCAAAATTGTGTTGAGATGTTGAATCCAAAAAATGGTTTCTCTTTAGTGTAAGAAGAACCACAGATTAGTGCACAAAGAACCTACATACTCACAAATTACCTTTAATGATGATTTTAATGTTAAATATTAATAAAAAAATATTTACGTCATAATGGACAAAATGACGACAATAACCTTAGGAACTAAGTGAAAACATGAAGGACTTCAGAGAAAAAAGTGAGGTAAAATCAAACAAAATGGAGGCCTGACATCCCACCATGTTGATCATCTTGCATGTCATCATGCAAACAAATAAATTATTGTATTGTTGCTACCTTGCAAAAAAAATCTATAGGTGACCCTACACTTACAATGATATTCCTGCAACTTTGTGTAAGCAAAAATTCCTCTGCTAGATATGGTTGTTCTGAGAAGGGAAATAGATGTTGATATGTTTTTGGATTTTTCAATCATTAAGACTGATATTCAAGAGAATAAATCATTCCAGGGCTACCCTAGGAATGTTAACAATTTTTTTACTATAAATATAGTGTTATCATGAAATAGCTAGCCATAAAAGTTTCCTCAATGCATCCCAAGAACAACCCTCATAAGTATTTTCTCATCTAAATATCCTCATTACAAATAAAATTGACGTAATTTGAAAGCCGTGTTCTTCAAAAATGGATGGAAATATGGAAAAGGAAAGATGTAAAAACAATAACTAGGCTATGATGACCATCTTACCATTATCCAAGCATACAGGTGAAGATCCTCTTGTTCATGAAAAGTGAATCACCTACTCTAAGGGTATCGCTTCCATGAAAACTTGTTTGTTCCAAAAGTTAGAACTCCAAAGCATAATTATTGGACAATATTAAGGCCATTCTCAGAGAGGTATGATAAAGAGTTCAAGGAAAGACAAAAATGACCAAGTAAATCATAGTGTAAATTAACTATAATACCCCATGTATAGCCATTGTTGTCAACAGATGTCTATAGCCTCGACAGGGATGCCTTTTAACCCAATGAAGTGTTGTGTCCCCTCTATTAGGTATATATTCAGAGTCACTTAAAAGCATTTAAATAGTTTAAAAATTAAATGAAGGTCTTTGTCCTAGTTTGGTAAGAATCTAACTACAATGTTATTCACAAGAACTAAAAAGAATGAACAAGTTGACTCATGATGAGACCTATTCTCTTCCATATTTTCAACTAAAATCCATTACCTAGGCTTGGTAACCAATAGTGGTAATTTAATTCTCATTAGGACCCATGATAATGGTAGGTAAGATCATAATGAGACCTACTATCCCTCAATTAATCATTTAAAATAAACTCGGATTATGATCAACCTTAGGTAGGTTAATTAATAGGTGGGGAGGAAAATCTTCTCCTTAAGAGCATGGTATGGCATGAAATTTTAAAATGAATAATATTTAATGATTGGTCCTTCCACCCTAAATACTCATTTTAACGAAGGCATCTCAGATAATGACTAAAATATTCCCCGAGTTAATCATGTTATGGTTTTCATGAGAGCTTATTAGGGTTTTAGATGAGTGGTCTGCCATAGGAGGTTTTTCGGTAATACCTTTTAAGAGAAACTTGAAAATATTTCTTGGACAACAACTTGTTAGAATTACTAGGCCATTGTTAGGTTTTTGGCTTTTGAATGGAAAGTATTAACCATAACATTGAAAAATCCCCCTAAATGACTCCATGGATGACCACACAATACGAATAAGAACCACCCAATCAACAACCAATGTCACTTTACAAGATATGAGGTATTAAGAGTGAATTATTTCTCACAATACTTACCACAAGAGTGCATAATGATATAAATTTCAATAGTTGTGCCTTAGGAATTGTAGTTTCAAGAGTGTTATTGTAACAATTTTATTTGATATGAGATATTTATTTATTTCTCTTATACTACCCTACCCTAATTTAAAGAGAGAAATATATCCTTTAAGTGTAGGAGTAATTATAGTGTAACCATGTGAATAAAAAAATATTGAACATACTCACACTCGGGTTCAAAATGTAAACTTCAACACATACCAGAGTATGAGAAACCAATTACTTTAATTGATATCATACCAAGAGTTGTCGAATGATGAGGGAATGGGGTTTGCTGACAATTGTTTGGAACCAGACTTCAATAGGACCCACATATTTATGGTTTTCCATCTTGTACAAGTCTTCTGTAGCTTGATGTTTTCTCTCTTCAAATTGATAAGGATGGTTAAGGGAAATTCTAAGTCTTTTCTCTTGATCTTCAACAAAAGTTTTCAAACAAGTTCCAATAACATATTTCTCCTCTAATGGTTTATGGATTAAATTTTATTCTTGAGGTAAATGTTGTGTGGTAATAAGGGAAGTTTCTCAATTCATTCCTCCCCCTCTCTAAAATATATGGCATTACATTCGATAAGGGAGTGAGTAGGAAAAATAGGTGTTTTAAATTCATGTGTAACTTGATTGTTAAAATTATGGTTTTTTTGCACATAGTGTTGGGCCCACAGAGAAGGATAACATGGTGGTTCATTCGACAAGAATTACAATTGTTGTATCCTGTGTAATTTACTTTGCATGGGTAAATTCCCTAGAGATGAGGCCCCAAACGATCCTTGAGGTTGTGGGAATATTTGGCTCGAGAGAGAGGGCCACTATGGCCATATGGTGGGTTATTGAATTAGAGGAGAATTATAAGTTTTTCATTGAACTATAGGGTTATAGATATCATGAGTAACCTCCTATGGAAAATACATGTTAGTCCAAGTATTATATAATGACGAGTTTTGAGTTATACCTGGAAGTGAATTTATGTCCTTACTTTATTCCTTAAACATATGTTGTAACCCTATTGGTGATGGGAAATTTATTGAGTGATCCTCCTTGCACTACTTTTGTTCTTACTGCAAATCGTCCAATTGTAAATTTAGAGAGGCTTTTGTAGCATATTTCAAAAATTGAAAGGAAGTTGTCGAGATTTGTTACCATCAAATTCTCCTATCATATTTAAAGGTTCTAAAAACTCACCTTTGATTCCTTTGAGTAGGAGTGTTTTCAAGGTCTCTTTTGCCAAATATTTATGTTTTGATTTTTGAAGGTTGTATCGAAATCACTCCACATATCCATTCAAACTTTCATGTTCCCATTGTATCATTCCAAAAATATCTTCACTGGCATGGAAATAATCTTGGTATTTATTCAAGAATACATTCTTCATGCCTTCCCATGTTTGAATGCAGTTCCCTCCAAGGCTCATGAACCAAAGGATAGTTTCTCCTTTAAGAGTAAGAGGAAAAAATTGTAGCCTTTAAGCATTAGTAGAATAACCATATCATCTATAAATTACTTCAAACTAAAATAATAATGTATGTGGGTCTTCATTTGCCAAACCATGAAATTTTGGTAGAGAAGATGGGGGAATACTGTGCATTTGTACCACTCCTCCTGGATCACTGATAGGGAAGTAAAAGGTGTTGATATGCATCATTTAATTGTAAAATAAAATAGGTTCTCCATATAATAATTCAATACTCCTTCTTTGAATTTTCTTGTTAACTTATTAGAGAAATAGGTGCACTGGATGTTTGATATTAGCCTCAAACTCCTCATTGAAAGAATCCTCTAAATACCATTTTTTTTTATTCTCAAAGATAGTTGGTGTATCTTGTCATCATATGGATTAGTATGTATAACACCCTAAAAATGATAGAAAAAAGTATAGGAAAGAAACAAAAACTCGTAAGAAAAACTAGGTAAATATAAATCCAAACTACACTAGGTTACCAAGGTCAATTGCCTAAGTGCCTCCCCAAAAATTTCGCCAAAAATGTTGGGTGTAGTATATTGTATATTAATGGACCAACATTTAATGTCAATCTAGGGTTTTTGGTCTTTGAGAGGTAGTACTGGAAATGCCAGAGCAATATTCTAGCAACCTACAAAACAAAACCCTAACTTGTCCAAAAACTGCTCACACCATGGGATTCCTACACTAATCAAACCCTACTCTAATCTTGCAATCAAAAGAAATATTTAGAAATAAAACCATAAACTTCAATCTTGTAATCTATCAACAATTGTGAGAAAACCATGATTATTGGAAATTGAAAAAGAAAAACCTAATTAATCAAACAACAAATCTTAATCACTAATCAATATGGAAAACATGAGCATCAACCAAGTGAATTTAACGATAGCCTTTTAAACTACATAATATTTTCTAATGACAAACACGATTCTCCACTTAGAAAAAAACTCTATTCATGTTTCTGCTCTAAATTCTATTTCCACTCAATTCTAATATGTGCAAGAAAAAGACCACAATCACTCTATTCTAAAAGTTAACAAGAAATAAAAATGGTAATTCAAATATGCCTTCAAATAACATCAAATTTATCAACTAAAGAAACAAATGTTGTGTACCAACAAAGTCTATCAATTAAATAATAAACTGTGTATGCAAGTAAGAACCAATCAAATTGTTGTCTTTCCAAGTCAACCAAACCTTAAAGATTAGAACCTAAGGCAACCACATCCTTGCAAAATAAATATCAAGAGCTCAATGTTGGATATAGAATCATTAAGAAATTGTTAAACTTCTAATACATGTTCCTACACTCAATGTCTGTTAATCATGACAAGTACAAGATCTACAATTTATAAATCACTATTTAAAATACAAGTATTCAGTTAAATTATAAATCATGCACAAGGATAACAACTTTGAAAGGGGAAAACCAACTCAAACTAAATGATCATCCCATGTTTTCATATCAACAAACCAAATGACACAAGAATAGAATTTTTCTCAAGAAATTAGGGTTACTACCATTGTAACAATATTCAAAAAAGTTGAATATATAAATTATCACAAATCTAAAAGTATCTAAAATGTTCACTCTTGTCAACAACAACCCAAGTCCTTTCTAGATTTACTTAATGATTAGGGTTTGTCACCTTTGACATGTTTTGAGTAATTATAAATAGAGTTTCAACAGTATTTAAGTTTAACAAGGTTATTAACTCCACAAAGTTTCAATCACAAATCAAACAAGACAAGGTTGCCTACTCATTATAGATCCTTAAATTCTCATTAAAATTCTTACAAACCCAAGTTATGATGTAAAAAAAAAATCAAATATGTGTTCGATTAGGTATTCGCATAATAAAAGAGGAAGAGAATACCTCCACTCAACCAATAATGGTTGAAATCTACAATTCTCAACTTATCTCAATTTAGATATACCAAGTGCACTTCACAAAGTACCATATCTGTGACAAAATAAATACTCCAAAGTAACAAAAAATCACAAGAAACACTAGGTAAAGAGAAAACCAAACATCAACATGTTACCAAGGTCAATCCCCTAATCGCCTCCCCAAAAATGATTTCAAAATTTTAGGTGTATTATATGGTATATTAATGGACCACCATTTATAGTCAATCCAGGGTCTGTGGACTTCGAGACGCAACACTAGAAATTCTAGGGAAAGACTCTAGAAACCTGCAAAAAAACCCTAAATTGTCTTGAAACTTCTCACACCTTCAAATTCATGCATTAATCAATCCATGTTATAATCCTGCACTCCGAAGAAATATTTAGAAATAAACCCATAAACACCAATATTGCAATCTATCAACAATTGTGAACAAACCATGATTATTGGAAATCGAAAAAGCAACCTATGATTATTGGAAATTGAAAAAGAAAACCCTAACTAATCAAAGAACAAATATTAATCACTAATCAATATAGAAAACATGAACATCAAACAAGTGAATGTAATGATTGTGTTGTAGACTACATAAGCATTGCTAATGTCGAATAGGACTCTCCACTAAGAATAAAAAGTCTATTCAAGTTTTTGCACTAAATTCCATTTCCATTCAATTCCATGTGCAACAAAAAGACTGTAATCACTATACTCTAAGTGCAAACATAAAATAAACAGGGTAACTCAAATATACCTTCAAATAACATCAAATTCATCAATTATGTTATCACTAGGCTTGAACGAGTTGGGTTGTGTCAACCTCCAACCCAACATAACTATTTCAAACCACTTTGAATTGGAATTTAGCCCTTCCAATCAGAGAGGGCTCTCTCAAAGAAAAAACAATGGATTACTCAAGATAATATCTATATATAGATGGATAAATATATTTATGTTTTATGTGGTTTTTGCAAGTGGAAGAGTGTATGATGGGTACCATTGAGCATGGATTCAACTAAATAAATTCAATTACTAACAAATTATATCCATGGAAGTTGATGAAAATTAGCTTAAAACATATAATTTTACAGCAAACATAGCATATGAAGGAAATTGGAGCATAAAATTATGAAGTCCAAGTAATCATAGTGTCATGAAACTGATAACAATACATAAGGTGAAGAGATAAAAATACATAAGCCAAAAAGAATCTTAGGTTTTGAAGACAATTTGATGTAAACTGTGTATTAGCTTCATAGGGAAAAAATACATAGTAGCTTCTTCATAACATTCATCCCCCCAAAAAAGTGAAAGAGTCCACCATATATAGAGTGAGGCATCATACAATGGTCTGCCACCTAGGCCAGCCTGGAATTCCTACCTAAGAGACCTATTTCTAATAGAATTACATCACATGGAGACTTTCTAGGGATATTTTTTTTGTTTCAATAGAGTTTGAATACAAAAAGGACTCTTCTTTCATTAAATAGCTCAATAAATTCTTTTAATAACCCTTATCAAATGCAACAAATTGATTTTATGAATGTGTTGGATTTCTAATGTGTCATCATGCCACGTGGATGTTGACCTTGATGAGATGGACCTTAGCCAAGTCGAATTTTAAAATTTCTGCAACAAGTCTGTAAAATTCTGTAAAATATGCCTCAAATATGAGTGCGTATTTTCCAAACCCTGATGGTTGTGCAAAAACTAAGAGAGGATTTTGTATATGGGCTCGTTCTGAAGAAAAAATTCCTTCAGATTTCCAAAATTCCTTTCCATTTGGTCAGAATGTGAGCTCGAAGTTGACTACTAAAACAATCATTTCTAGAAATTCGGTAGAAAACTTTGGTAGAAAATGTCAAAATCAACCCTATGCATATTCTTTGGATTTTATGACTGTTCCAGGGTCTTCTTTGAGGTTAATACGTTAAATACATGCATTGATCCCTCATGTTTCTGAATTTTTATCTAGTGTTTACGTCCAAGAAAAGCTACAACACTTTCGTAGCAAATTTTTTCCTCCAAGCCTGGGGATTGCTACGAAAGTACCTAGTTTCCTGGAATTTTTCACTTTCATCCTTCTGTCACCTCCAAAAAATTTATAGAAGCCTATACATGCCTATATAATAACATAATCCATAGTGTAGTAAAAAATGCATAATATTACCATACTTATGGAGCATCATCATCAGTTTGTAAAATCATTTTTAGACCTTTCTTCAACAATTCAACTTATACCTATTTCCATATGCGCTTCTAAGTATTTTACCTAACCTTGCAACCTTCTCCTCTATTCTTGCAACCATCTATTCCTCTTGCACAAGTGCTTCATAATTATGTCCTTTTTAACACGCTTCTGGATTCATCCCCAACCTTATAGTAGAAATCAAGTTGCTTGGTCACTTCTTTTCTAAAATACTCAAATTCTAAATTTGATTCTATTACCTTTGTCCTATCTTCCCTTAGTTGTTCTTGCAAAAGATCCATCTTTGTTTTATATTTTATAGGATCCTTGCCTTTACTATTCTTCAGTGGCTCTGTATTTGTTTTATGCACCTCAGACATTTTTTCTTTAGTGAGCTGCTTCTTTGAAAACTACAAATGTCCTAAAGAAAGTGGACCAAATTTGACACTTATAAACCTTTCCTAAAGACAACTAAATAAACCCACAAGACAACATGATTGATCTTATGGACAACACGAACAACTCAAAAGGAAATGAAAATAGGTTTGTGACAACAAATCTATTAAAAATTGGAAAGGGAACAAAATGAATGAGCAGCTATATGGTGCAAGTGTTTTGGGAATAGTAGATAAAGATAGAAAGGTGAGATCATTACCAAATAACCTCTGACCATATCTGTTTTCAAATTTCTGTACCGTTTCCCTACCTTTAGCAGAAAAACCAACTTTTGTAGCAAAAATTGTGCTGGAGAAGATAGGTTTTCTACGGAAGTGTCAAGAACTTCCATAGATAATTCTGATCTGTTTGAACTAGATTTGCTGCGGAAGAGTGTAAAAGTTTCAAAATCAAAATGATGACTATCTCAGCTTTAGGGACATAAAACTTTTTATTTTCTCTTTATGATGACTCATACTAATACCCATAATGACCTTACAAACCAACTTTATGACTAAGATGACCTTTGTACATGTGATTATTTTGAAGAAAAACCTAAAACCATAGCTAACTTAACCTAATAGACTCAAATACAACATAAGTGTTATATTGGATAAAAAAATTATAGAAACAAATGTTGTGTCCAAACCAAGTATATGAATAAAATAAGAAGTTGTGTATCCAAGAAAGAACCAATCAAACTGTTGTCTTTCTGACTCAAGCAAACATGTGTTAGGTCCCTATATTACTAGTGTAGTCCCTTATTGTTGTTAGTGTAGCCCCCTTATTGTTATCATTGTACCCCTATAACCCCCATATTGCTATTAATGTGCCCTTACATTATTATTGTTAGGTCGGCTAGGATTATATTGTGACCCCATGGAGTCCTATATATAGAAAGGAGGTTTTTTCATTTGTATCATCCAAGAATTGTTTATCTATGTAATGTAAAGGAGGTTTCTCCCTCAAAGTGGCTTATTTCTAAGGCATTGATCTCTCTTTTCTTCTATTTTTGGAGTTGGTTTCATAACATTTGGCATCAGAGCTTTGGATTCTAGGGTTTCGCTGCTCCAATCAGGTTAGACCTGTGGCATTCGAAAGAATATTTAGAGGGCTACTACAGGACCAAATTTTAGATATTGAAGATCCAACATCACAGAGATAATTCAGTTTCAATATCGAGCTCCTCAAAAGAAATAAAAAGGTATGTATTTTTTTTAACAAATTGCATAAGTCTTGTTTGAAAAATCAGTTTGAAGTGATTCCAAGGGAATATTGAAGCATAGATATCAGTATTGGGTTCTAAAATTCCCCCTAAAAGTAATTCAACACCCATTAAGCCCTCAGAATACTCTACTATGACTGATGAAGGTGAAGAAGTGCAACATGATATATCAAAATTACAAGAGCAAGTGCACCGAATTTATCTCTCGCAAAGAGCAACAAAAAATGAAATGGAAGTTTTGAAGAAAGACATGGAAGCTAAGATGGACGGTTTGAAGATGGGCATGGAAGCTAATATGGGTGGTTTTAAGAAAGGCATGGAAGCTAATATGGATGGTTTGAAGAATGGCATGGAAGACATGGAAGCTAAGATTGATGGTATAGAAGAAAAAATGAAAGACAACATGGAAGACATGAAGAATTATCTAAAAGCAGACATGGAAGGTTTGAAAAAATTGATACAAGGAATGTTTCCTAATGGTGAAAATATAGTAGAGGAAACTCATGATGAGAAAAAAATAAATGTTAATTGTGATTTCATAAAATCTAATGTTGGATTGAAGACCCACCATAGTCCAAAGATCGATATGAGGAAGTTTTATGGCAAGGATCCCATAAAATGGATACTACAGATGGAGCAATATTTTTATCTCAATAATGTGCAAAACACCAAAAAGGTACACATTGCAACTTTATATTTAGAACAAAATACATTTGCATGGTATCGATGTCTTTGCTCCCATAAAAAAAATTTCACTTGGTAAATTGTTACAGAGGAAATGATAGCACATTATGAGGATACAAAGAGCAACACCTTCTTTAGCCAATTGATAAATCTCAAACAAAAGGGTTAAACGGTGGAGAACATTAAGGACTTCAAAAAATTGAATATAAGGGTAACTAATATTCCAGAGGAACACAAGGTTGATGTCTTCATAGGGAATTTAAAGGATAACATCCAACATGAGGTTCATGTTTGGGAACCTGATTCATTGGAGAAGGCATTCAGATTGGAAAGAAAAATTGAATGTAAAATTTATGGCGACAAGGAAGCCTACTACTCACATCTATAAAGATGGAAGTGTTGCGACTCTTAGAATTCCACAACCTACAAGGTTGACATCACAGAAATTGGAAGAAAAAACAGCAAAAGGGCTTTGCTACAGTTGTGATAGAAAATACACTAAAGGTCATAACTGTGCTGAGAAGAAATTATTTTAAATAGATTGTGAAGAGGAGGAAGAAAATGAACAAGAAACTTCAAAAGAAGAGGATATACACCAGGAACCAACCCTAGAGAAAGAAGAAATGAGTCCAACCATATCGTATAATGCATTGGCAGGAATTTTCACTCCTCAAACTCTCAAGATAGAAGGACATATCAAGAAGAAAAAGGTAATAGTGTTGATTGATTCAGGTAGTACCCATAATTTTATTCATTCTAAGGTATCCAAGGAATTGAATTGCTTCCTATACCCAGCACCAGAATGTCAAGTGATGGTTTCAAATGGAGGAACTATAAATTACTCTAGAAAATTTCATATTATCAAGCTAACCATGGGGGGATATGTATAGAATAGTCCAATTCTTTCCATTTAAATGGGAGGTGTGGATGTTGTACTAGGAGTATAATGGTTTCAATCTTTGGGCATGGTAGCTTTTAATTTTCAAGAACTTTTCTTGAATTTTTTTTTGGAAGGAAAGGAAGTTGAATTACAAGGTATCACAGGGAAGACGGGAAAGATAATAAGCTTTAATGTCATGAAAAATATTTCCAAGAAAGAAAAATGAGGCGTAATTGCACAATTTTGCTCACTAGAAGTTCCAACATCAAAATCACCTATTTCTCTAGATCTCTAAAAAGTCTTGGAAAATCATTCCAAGGTGTTTGAAACTCCCAAAGGAATCCCACCTATTCATGACCACGATCATGCTATTTATTTGATTCAAGGAAGTGTTCCTCCAAACATCAAGCCTTATAGATATCCTATCTCCAAAAGAGCGAAATTGAATGTATTATTTTATAAATGTTAGAGGATGGTATAATTCAACCTAGTCAAATTTATTTCTCTGCTCTAGTAGTATTGATGCACAAGAAGGATGGATCAATGCGCATGTGTCTGGATTATAGGGAGCTCAATAAGCTCAATATTAAAGATAAATTTCCCATTCCTATGATTGATGAATTATTGGATGAATTACATGGAGAAATTTATTTTACCAAGTTGGATCCTCATTCAGGATACCATCAAATTAGAATGAAGACTGAAGATATTCCAAAAACAAAATTTCAAACTTATGAGGGTCATTATGAATTTTTGGTCATGCCTTTTGGCCTTACTAATGCACCTTCTACATTTCAAGGGTTGATGAATTCCATTTTCAAACCCACCTTAGAAAATTTGTGTTAGTGTTTTTTGATGATATACTAATCTACAACAGGTCTTGGAAGGATCATGTTCAACATGTTGACAAGGCGTTCAAACTATTGGAAGATAAACAATTACATGCAAAAACCTCCAAATGCTTCTTTGGAGTACAATATCTTCTTTGGAGTACAATAGGTGGAATATCTAGGTCATATTGTATCTCACGAGGGTGTTAAGGTAGACTCAAACAAAATTAAATCCATTAAGGAATAAAAAGTCCCCACAACCATAAAGCATTTGTGAGGACTTCTCGGGTTAACAGGGTATTATCGCAAGTTTTTTTAAGAATTATGAGATAATAGCAGCACCTCTAACAACATTATTGAAGAAAGATGCATTTTCATGGACTCCTGAATAAACTAAGGACTTTGAGCATTTTAAAGAGGCAATGTGCCTAGAACCGGTCTTAGCTATGCCAAACTTCACAAAAAAATTTATTGTGGAATGTGATGCCTCAAGAAATGGAATTGGTGTGGTTTTAATGCAAGAAGGAAGATCCATTGCTTTTGAAAGTCGTCCAATCAAAGGAAAGTGTTTACAAAAAGATATTTATGAGAAGGAAATGTTGGCAATACTACATGCACTAAAGTAATGGCGATCTTACCTAATGGGAAGACACTTCAAGGTAAAAATTGATCATGATAGTATTAAATAATTTTTGGAGCAAATAATATCTTTAGAAGAGTAGAAAAAATGGGTCACAAAGATGCTGGGTTATGACTTTGAAATCATCTACAAAAAAGGGAAGCTAAATGTTGTTGCAGATGCACTCTCAAGAAAGGATGAAAAGGTGGAAGCATTGCTATGTTTCATTTCTATTATCCAACTAGATTGAATAACCGAAGCAAGGGATGAATGGAAGAAGCATGAAGAAGTGTGGACACTCATTCAAAAGTTGTAGCAATGATCCTAGTACATCTGATACAATTAGTTGGAAAAATGATTCCTTATGGTACAAAGGTCGCTTATATCTTTGTAATAATTCCCAACTAAATCAAAATATTCTTTTGGAATTGCACACATCTCCCTTAGGAGGACACTCAGTATTTTTAAAAACTTATCACAGGGTGAAGAAAGAATTTTTTTGGGATAGCCTTAAATCTGATATTCAAAATTTTGTTGCGGAATGTTTGGTTTTCCAGAAAAATAAAGTTGAGACAGTTAAGACCCTAGGTCTTCTACAACCTTTATCCATTCCAAGCCAACGTTAGGAGGATATTTCAATGGAATTTATCATAGGTTTACCTAAGTCTGAAGGAAAGAGTGTCATCATGGTGGTAGTTGATAGACTTACCAAGTATGCAAAATTTTGTGCATTGTCTCATCCATGTAAAGCAAGTATAGTTGCTACTACATTTATGAAGACAATTCAAAAGGTACATGGAAACCCAAAGATTATTATAAGCGACATAGATCCCATTTTTACTAGAAATTTTTGGATGGAATTATTTTCTTGTTTGGGTACTCAACTAGCTCATAGATCATCTTATCATCCTTAATCTGATGGGAAAACTGACATAGTGAACAAATTTTTGGAAGGATCTTCAATGTTTTGTATCTGATAAACAAACATAATGGGTCAAGTGGTTACCTCTGGCTGAATGGTGGTATAACACTTCCTTCCATACTGTAGAAAAAATGATCCCATTTATGGAACTTTATGAATATCATCCACCGTCCACCACATCATATTTAAGAGAAAATTCTAAGTTTCAAGTAATGGAAGATCACATCGAGCATCAACAACAAGCTCTCCAACTCTTAAAGGATAATCTAAATTTGGCAAAAAATTGAATGAAACAACAGGAAGATCAACATCACAGTGAGAGAAGTTTTGATGAAGGAGACTCGGTATTTTTATGGCTAAAACCAGACAAACAAATGTCCCTGAAGAAAGCTAAGAAGGATAATAAATTATTGTCAAAGTACTATGGTCCTTACAAGGTGTTGCAAAATATTGGTACTATGGCATAGAAATCGGAGCTTCCTTCTTCTTCTCAAGTGCATCCAGTTTTCCATGTTTCATGCTTAAAGAAGGTTTTAGGTGACAAAATTCTAGTTCAAACAATATTTCCAGAACTTGACTAGGAAGGAAAAATCATATTGGAACCTTAAGCTGTCACGGAAACAAGAACTCAACAGCTAAGAAATCGATCAATTTCAGAATATCTCATCAAGTGGAATAACTTACCCACTGAAGATTAAACATGGGAGGATGAGAATTTTATATAGAAGCACCCAACGCTACTCACGTGTTGAGGAAAACACTTTTTTTAAGGGGAGGGGCATGTTAGTTGCCTATATTACTAGTGTAGTCCCTTATTGTTGTTAGTGCAACCACCTTATTGTTATTGTTGTACCATTGTAACCCCCATATTTTTATTATTGTGACCTTACATTATTATTGTTAGGTCGGATAGGATTATATTGTGACCCCATGGAGTCCTATATATAGAAAGGAGGTTTTGTCATTTGTATCATCCAAGAATTGTTCACTTATGTAATGTAAAGGAGGTTTCCCCCTCGAAGTGGCTTATTTCTAAGGTGTTGATCTCTCTTTTATTCTATTTTTGGAGCTGGTTTCATAACATTGTGAAAGATTAGAATCTAAGGCAACCATATCCTTGCAAAATAAATATCAAGAGAACAATGTTTGATATAGAATCAATAAGAAATTGTTAAACTTCAAATACATGTTCCTGCGCTCAGTGTATGACAATCATCATGAGTGAGGGATCTACAATTTGTAAATCACTATTTAAAATACAAGTATTCAGTTGACTTATCAATCGTGCACAATGATAATAAATTTGGAAGGGAAAAACCAACTCAAACTTAATGATCATCCCCTATTTTCATATCAACAAACCAAATGATACTCAAGAATAAAAATTGTCTCAAGAAATTAGGGTTACTACTATTGTAACTGTCTTCAAATAAGTTGAATATATAAATTATTAGAGATATTAAAGTATCTATAATTTTCACTCTTTTCAAAAACAACCCTAGTCCTTTATGGATTTACTTAATGTTTAGGGTTTGTCACCTTTGACAGGCTTCGAGTAATTATAAATAGAGTTTCAACAATATTCAATTTTAACAAGGTTATTGACTCCATAAAGTTTTTCCTACTCATTATAGATCCTCAAAATCTCATTAAAATTCATATAAACCCAAGTTAATATGTAACAAAAATAATTCGAAAAGGTGTTGGATTGAGTATTCAGATAATAACATAGGAACATAATACTTCCACTCAACCAATAATAACTGAAAGCTACAAACATCAAATTCTCTCAATTTATATATACCAAGTGCACTTCACAAATTACCATATTTGTGACAAAATAAATTCTCCAAAGTAGCCAACACTACAATGAGAGAACCCAAATCGGATCATTATAAAAACAATGTGTCGATTCAACATACAATTCTTTTGATCACATAATTTAATAAATGAAATATTTGAAAGGAATCCCTCGCTCTCACTCTAAATCCATCAGATTTATTTAAACATTCATTCACACATGAATATGAAAACAATTTTTTTAGGAAAACAGAGTATGAGAGAAACAATCATTGATACATCAAACCACTCAAAAATTTTGCTAGCTACACATTATTTCTACAGTAAAAAAACAAACCAAAAGAGAAGATTTTAAAAACCCAAAAAAATATTATACAATCATATGGATGTTGAGCTGATATGGTGGGCCATACCATTCCAACCAACACTCTCTTTCAAAAATAAGAATTTATAGAGAAAAATTTGATCATAAAGCACATAAAAAGTGAGAAAAAGAACCTAGCAAAGAATCATGTATTGAAAATTAAAGTCCAATCATTTACATCACAAAGTAGAGGCTTATAATCCACTTGATTAGAGTGGAGTAACCCCCAAAAATCAATCCAACAACATCATGGTGTTGAAATCTCTCGTTGTCCCCTCTTACAGGGCCATGATTTGGCTTTTATAAAATTTACAATTACATGACAGGATTTGAACAGGTCAAACCAAGAAAAAAATTGATTGGCATGGGACCACAAAAAATTACCATACCAAAGGAGGTCTAGTACAACCAACATCTAATCAAGAAGACACAAATAAGATATGTAATTTTCATTTTTTTTGCAATTCTGGGCATGGTCCTGCCATTCTAGACAAAACTGCATTTTTTCTAAAATTGCCCCAAATAACCCTACAAAACTTTCAAATCATGACGAATTTTGGAAATTTTTTCATAGGAAGCCTATTTTTCCATATTTTCAAAATAACTCATGTTTTGTAATTTTTATATTTTCCCTCATTTGCACGAAAATCGAGGCAAAAGTTGGTAGTTTGAAAATTGTGCGCATTTTGGGGTTGGTTTGTCAATTTTCTTCTATAAACCCACACGTGCATCCTGGGTGCATTATAACTCATATGGAGGTGTTAAAACATCATTTTGAACAAAAACCTTCCCCATATTTTCCCGAAAGTGTTTTGAGATGCTGAATCCCCAAATTGGTTGCTCTTTAGTGCATGCAGAACCACAGATTGATGCAAGAAGAACCTACATACACAAAAATTATCTTTAATGGTGATTTTAATGTCAAATATTGTTCAAACAAGGGAAAATTACTAAGTAGTAATTTTTTACCTTATAATGCATAAAATGATGACAGTAACCCTAGGAACTAAGTGAAAACATAAAGGGCTTCAGTGCAAAAAGTGATGTAAAATCAGAAAAAATGGAGGTTTAAGACTCATATCACCAAGCAATGTATTGCATCCTTAGTAAATGGAAGACCGGGTCACTTGTTCAAAAGCATAAGGTAGATAAAGAAATGGTTCCCCCTTTCTCCCTTCCTACATTTCCTTATGGTAGAAGCCCTCGGCAGAAAGCCTGACCAAGACAGACAAAAAGAGTTGATCATCAACATCCACAAAAGCAGAGTAAAAATTCTAAACCACTCTCAATTTTTTGATAAAAAATTATTAATAGGAGGAGCTTCACCAAAATTTGCTAAAAGAATTAAGACCAACGTTGACCTCTTTCTTGAAGCTTGAGGAGGATTACTCAACAAAATTACTAGTAATATATATGTATGGAACACCTCCCTATAACTTTCAAGCAAATTTCTCAAATATTTTAAATCCATTATTAATTTGAATGGAATCATTTTAAGTATCTAGGAATGCCAATATACAAGAAAAATACGAAGGTTGAGGTATGGGAAAAGACAATACACAAGATGAGGAAAAGGCTTCAATATTGGGGGACTTAGTGGTTAAATTTTGTAGGCTGCATCATTCTAATAAAATACATATTGTTTTCTCTTCTCGTCTATCAATGCATGATCCTACAAGCTCTATCAACATTAAAAATCATATCAAACTTCTCTTAAGTAATTTTCTATGAAAGGGAGGTAAGATAATTAAAAAATAAATTCCACCTCCTCAGCTGGAAGAAGGTCATATCCCCGTATGAAAGAGGGGAGATCAACATTAGGAAACTTGAACTTATGAATATAGCCCTGGGATAAAATATCATTTGGAGATTAATCACCTAGGGATATGTATGGTGGAAAAAAAATAGGAGGAAAATATATGAACAACTATCGACAACAACTTCTTAAGGCTAAGATACCTCTTAGAATTTTCTCTTCAATTTGGAAATTGTGAAAAAAGGCACTCTATCTTATCAAAACTCATACTTCCAAAATCCCAGGGAGAATAAATGAGATATACTTATGGGAAGAAAACATTCCAGGAAAACTAACTCTTTCCACCATCCCTAATATTCAACAACTAATAAATTGGTGTGTACAAATATCATCCTAGGAGCAAAATGGATCAACTTGGAGGGCATGGAAATATCCACCTCTTCCAGCTAGAATCTCCCATCAATGGAGCTTACTTACCAAACATTTAAAAGGTGTTTCCCAATCCAAATAACTCAATTGGATAGATTCAAATATAATTTAATAGGGAAATATTTCATAGTCAAAAGTGGATACAAAGCACTTCAAGAAGAGAGAACCCAAAATCCTATCTAGCCACAACGGAAAATATTATTGAAATAAAAAAGTATGCCCAAGATAAAAATCTTCACCTGGACTCTTGTAAGGGGAAGGATATTATCAACAAAAAATATAAAGAAACACAATATCTAGGGCCCTTCTAAATTCCATCTATGCATGAATTTAGGAGATAAAATACAAAACTTTGTTTTTTATTTCCCCTCCTTTAAAGCATGCTAGAAGTTATTACTCCAAACACTTCCATCCCACCTAAATTTTGATTGGAATATTGTATAATAATCTTAATATATTCAATTGATCTTGTAATGTACTAAAAAAATATATTGAATCGATTCTACAAATTTGCGGAAAACATATTTGATTTCACAATCACATCACAAGAAAGAAAAATAACATATTAATCACAAAACACAAGATGTATCTTAGGAAAGAAACTGCTCAAAATCCCACTATATTTACATTGCAAACAGTGAAGAACATGAAACAATTCAATGTTATTTCCCTTCTCGAGAAACCTCTACACTCTACTTACTATTTTACTCTGATCTACGAAAAATCAATCCAGTACTTAACCAATTCTCAGCCTCTATCTAACCATCCTTGCTTACGCATTCTTGGAGGAATTTTGGCCCTATTAATTAGGAAATTCCCAAGAATTGATTGCAAAATTCCTTCAAGGCATCCTGATGACCTCATGCATGACTTGCACAATTTTATAATTATACAAATGATAGTTATCTTCCCTTTAACCCAAATATCAACTGGACCTTCCTTAGAACTGACATAAAACAACTACTTATAGAAAATTATCAATTACATAATTGACCACCATTTGTTAATTAAATCAAATTTAATTCATTGGACCTATCACTAGCTCATCTCTGAGTTAGAACTAGTTAAATTGATTTTAACTCAATTAATTGAGTTAACTAATTACAACTCACAAATAAATGTAACTGAACCCCCTAAAAGTTAGGGAGAGATATACATGCCTCCAATTTGACGCTCAACTTGAACTGACTAAGCTAAGTAAGTCTTACTAACTTATTTAACTCATACAACTTTTTATAAGATGTGGAAATACAATTTCCTTCTAAATTAATTAAGGGAAAGTTAATTTAGAAGCCATTTCTTATTGCCATTTCAACACTCTCTCTCAATAAGAAAGTGATTGTCTGTTACCCCAATCCTTCCTCTGTGGAACTTGAATTTTCCTCTTGATAGTGCCTTCAACAAGGTGTATGAATCTTGCTCCTCTATGGGAATGTAATTTATTGACATAATTCACATATGCACACAATCTCTGAGATGGTTATATGAGATATCAATATGCTTGGACGTGTCATGAAAAACTGGATTAACAGAAAATTTGATGCAAGTATGGTTATTAAAATACATCACCGTTGGATCCATATGTCAACAAAATAAACCAACAAGTATCTTCCTCATCCAGATGGCCTCACATATTTCCTGGATAACCACCGTTTACTTTGCCTCTACTAAACTGAGTGCAATTGATATTTGTTTCGTGTTGTACCAATAAACCACTGTTGATCCTATGTTGAATATTATCCTTGATGTTCTCTTCCCGTTGGATGGAATCCCTACCCAATATGCATCGGTGAAGCCTTGAAGCTTCACTCCCTCTATCCATCTGTACCATAGCCCATATTCTATGATGCCTATGTAGTATCTCAACACATGCTTTCATGCCTTCCAAAATATCTTGGTAAGATTAACCATAACTTGACTAAGTTGTTTAACTGCGTAGCACATGTCTGGTCATGTGTTCACCAAATAAATGAGTGAACCCACAAGCTGCATGTAAACAGTAGCATGTACTACCTCACCTAAAGTAGCATCCTCCTTCCTCCAGTTTCCTGCTAGAGGAGTCTCCATGGGTTTGTTGCCGTCCATGTGGAACTTCCTGAGTATCTCGTTGGCATACTTTCCCTGAGATACAAATATCTCCCCATATCTTTACCACATTTCCAATCCTAGGAAATAATGCAAGAGCTCCATGCCCTTCATCTCAAATTCTCTTGCAAGATCCTATTTGCAAGACTTGATGAGTTGTTCATCACCTATCAATACTAGACCATTGACATAAAGTACAATAATTAAAAGCTTACTATCTACCACAATATGATATAGGTTCACATCTTCCTCACTCTTGCTGAAGCCCCACTTGGTGAAATAGTTGTCGATCTTGATGTACAAAGCACGAGGTGCTTGCTTCAACCCATACAATGCTCTCTTGATTTTTCACACATGTGACTCCATCTCTAAGGTCTTAAAAAATTTTAGTTGCTCGATGTAAACGGTTTCCTTAATTACCCCATTGAGGAACGTTTCCTTTACATCCATGTGATGTATATGCCATCCCATCTATTAGTCATCAGTATTTTTCACTTGTTGGTGATGAATAGTTGTAATAGCCAAGTTTTCTAGCAGTTGATCTAAAATTTGTCAAATTTTCCAGCTGGAAAACACCCATAAAAGTTTTTTCCCTCTTACCTTTCAGTCCGCCCATGACGAGATAAAACCTCATTATCCAATCCTACCTAACCTCAACCATACTAGTCTGCCAATAGGCTCTAAAGAAACAATCCAAATCTGTCCAAAAAGTCTCCCCTAAGTTAGGAAGTGGCGATTTAGGCATTTATCCCTTGGAGAATTATCCTAAAGCCAAATAACCTCCATCTGCTATAAACCAGTCATAACAGACCTTCCCATTCTACAAATAAATTTGGTTACAGCCCTAGGTCGCGCTACTAATACACCCTCAAGTCTTAGCAATTCATGTACCATAAGTCAAACTGATTCTAGGTGTTTTTACAGTGTTTTAATGGATCTTTCAAGGACATAGGCATACCAACATCTCAAAAGACAGTATTTGGCTCCACACAAGAAGATAGTTGATTCTCAATGTGATCTTGAGCCTGGGATGCAGCCACAGAGCAGAGAGTTTTTTATTAAGCCCTTGTGATCACAGTCAAAGCCTGAAAGGACAGTGAAAGGAAAAATAACACTGTCAAAGGACTGATGATATGACATGACAAAAAAAAAACCTCCTTCATCTATAAGCAGAGGGTTTGAAGACTGAAGAACCTCCTTCATTTCATAAGTAGAGGGTTGAAGACTAATAGGCCTCCTTCATCTATAAACAGAGGGCCAAAGGTAAAGTCTATTTTTGAGTTTTTCACTAGCTGTGAAAAAAAAATTTGAAGTACAGTGAGATAGCGACTGAAGGTCTCTATATGAAAATGATGATTAAAGGCAGAGGTAGAGAAGTGGACTTTAAAGTTGGTTTGCATGAGTTTCATTATCTTTTGACTTACAAGATTAAGCTTATAGGTTGATCATAAGTGAAGAAATATTATTAAAGCAGATGGCCAAAGGAAATCTAACAGTCTTAGCCTCAAACTAACCTCTGCCATCATGTATAAGAGAAGCCACTTTCAGTATGATTCATCAAACATGCTTCTTTTGATTAAGACAGAGGTTGAAAGGACATCAAACATTTTGTCAACATAGGCCTCCTTCATTCATAAGCAGAGGGCTAGAGGAGTGACTGATTTTAGGGTTTGTCTGATCAAGAGACAAATGGTAAGAGCAGCAGAAGAAAGTTGAAAGCTTCTGATTAGGAAAATCTTGTCAAAAATATAGGAAAAGCATGAGCGCTATAAGATGTCAAAGAAAGCTGACTATATTATCTCCTATTAGGGTTTGCTTTCAAAGACAGTCTGAGAGCCAAGAAATGTACAAACTTAGCTGAGGGGTGTGATTTCCTTAAAAAGCTACAAAAAGCTCATCTCCATGATAAACAAGCTTAACATTTAGTATCTGTTCCTTCAAACAAAACAGAGTTGAAAAGTGGTTGATGAGATGGGTCATGACACAGGACAAAGAATGGTAATTATTTTTCAAAGGGTACTTTTTCTTCCTGTTCATGAAGGAATGTCTTTCGATAAATAATCAAAGTGGACAAGAAGGAAACATATATTTAGTTTTCCAAAGGAGGTATTGTAACTAAACACATCTGTTCATAAAAATGCAAGAAGTATTATGGCATGTTTTTCCAAGTTCTAGAACTACTTTCAGAAAACAATGATGCATGCCACTACTTCAAATGAAGGCCTGCTCCTATAATAGAGGTCAAAGATACCTTGCTGGTATATTTTGAGCAGAGGAAAGGTTTTAGAAGAAATTCCCTCTTGATGGATAGATAATTGTAAAACTCAGGTGAATACAACTGGGCCTCAATCACAGTTAAAGTGAAACATCAATTGGAGGATATATCTACAGTCCCTATATGGGTTCAAAACAATTTTCCCTCTCAAAAGCAGATATGATCATAAGGAACAAAAGCTGCCAATCAAGTCTTAAAGAGACATGCCATGTCATGGCCAATTGAAAAAGATGCTTCATCAATCATTGGTGTATTGTTGAGTGGATTTTCCATGTTGAAAATATCACTAAAGGGTCTGCAGTGGTAGAGGTTACTTTTCAAATATGTAAACACAGTGAATAGAGTTTGACCCTTGGAATGATTTTATTATAAGAGGAAAGGAGTCATAGCTATTACAACGGTTAAATTAATATGCACAGGCCTTTTTACCTACGCTATTCAAAATGTGGGCCCTTCATAACATGTTCAAAATCATTTTATTTCTTTTCAAATGGACAAAGGCAGTGGTTTAAAGAGAGAAGTCTTCCAAACCCTCACAAATTAAATTCAAGGGCAGTTGGCTTCTTTGCGTTCAAAAGGATAGAGGGACCGTTATAACCCCTTTTAAAATCTCTCAAAAACACAAGGCATCGATCCCCTCTTGCTATTCAATAGACCTGAAAATGAGTTTTTGGGCAAATTCATCAATTTTTCAGGCTTGAAGACTACGCGGCACACCTGTACACCTGTGTGGCGTGTTTAGGAAAATTTTTTCCATAGGAATACAAAGCCACGTGGTGCGCCTATAGGAGTGCATGGCGCGCTTGTAGGCATTGGTCACATCAGCCCGACAAGTGACCCGATAGTTGTTTTTGTGCGGTGCTCTCTCATTCTAAACGTGCCGCGCATGTTCAAGCCTTCAAAACGTCTCCAAAAGCCCTGAAAGCTGCTCCAACTCCTCAAACAACGACGCAAATCGATCTTCGAGGTATTTCATACACCTCCTTAGTATATTAAAAATCATATAAGGGTGATCAGTGCTGTGTTATTCGAAGACTAAACCAATGGTGAAAGAATGAAACTCTCGGTGTGAATTAAGGAGCTGTGTTTTATGTTTGAGACTCAGAATTGCCATGGTTTTATTTGCCCAAACCCTAACATGGAAAAAATGGTGGATTCCTATTGATGCTTAAAAACCTATAAACTGCCCTCAAAACAGTATTGAAAGGTGTAAGACAGTGTCCAAGGGAGAAACACCGTATTTGGAAAAGTAAAACAGTAGGCCTAATTTCATGAGCAGTAATCATGGTATAAGGGTGTTTGTCTTTCCAAAGGTCTCCCTTGTGTGGTAAAAAAAGGGCAAAAAACCAATGTTTTCTCCTTTAATCTATAAAGAAAACCTTAAATGAGTAAAGTTGCTAAATCAGTCTAAAGGTGTTTTGGGCAAAATAGGGTATGAGAAACAGTGAAGTATAAGGAGGGTATGTTGATGATGAGGATTTTTGTTGTTGGACTGCAACAGGTATTTTTGTGCTCACATCAAAAACACCAAAAGCTCTATGACCTTATCCAAGCTCAGAAAATCATTTTACTGTGTATGTATTTTAAATTGACTGTGTGATTATTCTTAAAATTGTTTGTTGATTGGCATACAAGGAGAAAGAATAGTGTTTTGAAGGAGCAGGGACCTAATACCACTGAAGCATCTCACATAGCATTTGAAACAAATTCGACCTCATTAAAACAATGATTTACAAAGAAGACAGAGTTTGTTTGAAAACACATTTTTGAAATCCTTTTGAAGGCTATTTGATTTTGCAGAGGGCATCTAGAAAAAGATGCCTCCCAGGCAGGACAGTAGGAGTGGTTTACATAGCGATTTGAGCCTACTTCCACTGAAGAAGTAAATGCCCACCCATCAATATTATTCAATTTCCATAAGGTGGGATGTTTAGATTTTTGCCAAAGGGTGCAAGAGGTGAAGAGTTTTTATCCTTTGACACACCTTTGCGCTTTGAGGTTTCAAGATAAGCATTTCCAATTGGCAGGCCTTGACTTCAAGTTCTCCCTAAGATCCATCTCCAAAGCCACTAAAATTCCCTATATTGGCGAGAAATGGTTTAAGCAAAGCCATTTGGACTCAAATGATTACAAAACCTTCCTAAAGCCTGAGCACAGAGAATCATGTCCTTCTATTTTCCCTTTCTCATATCTTTTAGCCAGCTACGCCCCTCTCATGAAGATTATCATGAAGTACTTCACTTGTGAGGGAAGATTCTCCCGAATTTATGCATATCAAATTCGACTGCTCATGCATTTCACTAGAGCTAGATTGCTAAATCTACCCTTATTCTTACACAAGAGCATTGAGAAAATGGCCTCCACTATCCAGAAGAAGCCTCCTTCACAACAATCGTCTGTCTCTTCCATCACTCTCTCATCAAAATCATCATTCTTCATCAGCTTGAAAAGAGAGAGGTCTCTTGGGATGTTTTCATCACTCATCCGGATTTATCCACTGTCCTTCCAGTCCATACATCCCCTACATCTCCTACTCATCATCCCTCACCCTCCTCTAGTAAACCTATTCCTAAAAGGCTCAAGTTTACTACAGAACAAACAAAGGAACATGAAGAAGGAGAAGGAAGTGACCAGCAAGAGGAGGAAGGACATGAGCATGAAGATGAGGAAGGACATGGGCATGAAGATGATGAAGGGCAGTAGCATGAAGAGCAGCATCATAGTGGTGATGAACAACAACAAGGGAAAGAGGAAGAAAGTGCTGAATAACAGCATGACAGTGAGGGTGATACAGGGCAGCAACATGAAGATAATGAACAAGGGCAGGAAAGGGAAGAACAGGGGCAGCCTTGTGGGATAGAGCAGCAAGGGCAGTGTGATAGTGATGAGCAAAGGCAGCTTAAAGAGGTCACAGAACAACCCTATGAGACAGAGAAACAACATGAAGATGATGAAAAAGGGCATGACAGTGATGAGAAAGGGCAGCCTCAAGAAGAACAACAACCTCCTCAAGAAGAACAACAAACTCAAAAGGATGACAAGCAAGGTGACAAAGGTAAAGAGGCCATGCCCTCTTCTCCTAAAAAGGCCAAGCCCCGAACAAAAAAGAAGAGAGTGCCTAGAGTGGTCACTCCAAATGTGACAAGGGCTCTCTGAAGTAAAGGAAAATTGCCAAAAAATCCTATCATTGATTTTCCTAGGAGGAAGAGCACTATAATAGCCACCCAAAGCAAAGGGAAGGGCAAGGTAGAAGGCAGTCATAAACAAGAGAGTGCATTCAACATCATCCCAATCCAAAGCGATGATAGTGATAATGAGGCCCGAATTCTAGAAAACCTCTTAATTCATAGAGAAGGCCAAATATATGCATTAAAGGATGATATTCATAGGGCAAGGAATTTCAATAAATTTTTGCAAGTCCAAAATAAGCAAATGAGTGTCCATATGGTTGTTTATGAGACACGAGCGACTAAGTACAAGAAGGAGGCGTCGAAAGCCCAAGCAAGATTGGAAGAACTCATGGGTGAGTTTGATGAAAGTGAAGGTGATGATCAGCCTAAGAGAAAGAGGCCTAGAACCATGGGGCTTAAAAAGGCCCTTGAGAAGCAAAAAGAGGAGGAAAATGCCCTTCTCCAATCTACCCCTCTCACTGCATTGTTTGAACAGGAGATAGAAAACAATAAGGAGGCGTGGCTTGAGAGAGTCAATGACCATTTGGAGAAGAAGTTGGAGAAGGCAAACAGGGATTTAGACCTTCAAAGGAAAATGATGAGGCATTATAAAAAGTTAAATCAGTTTGCCCGACGCAAGTTGAAGGCTGCTCAAGACAAGCTCAAGGAGGCTAAAGGGAAGTGCCCGAAATGGAAAGTGAGGAAAGACACATCAGGACTTCAGATTTTGGCCTCTGCTTGACAATATGTTGCTGAGAACCCTTGAGGGTCATGCTCACCAATTTTGGGCGATTTTCGACATATTTTGGTTTTTTGGCATTTTTGGGTTTTTGGCCAAAACTCATGGGCTTCGCCATTTCAGTTTGGTGGATCATCAAAGGAGGAGAATGGTATAATTGGATTCCATAATTTTAGGAGGACACACTCAACAATTTTTAGGACATTTGAAGATCATTTTCTCCCCCGAAATGGCGAAAAACGCTCGCTTTTTCTACACTCTGCCCGGTCTATCAGCAAACCTAATTTTTTGGTTTTTTACACACAGGCCTGTTTTTGGAGGAATTATAGGCATCAGATTGAGAAAATTCTAGTTTCTCCAAAAGTAGACACTCAGAGCTTTCCAACAAGCTATCATGAGCCTCGTTTCGACATCGGGAAGGCTTCCAAAGGTTGCGGGCAAGTCAGGGGACCTTTTGCTGATGTAATTTTTGAGTATTTTTGTAAAAATTGAACCTTTAAAAAATGCTTTTTCCTCATGTGCGTTTAGCTATTTTTGCACATGAGAAGTTATGAAAAGTCAATTTATTTCCCTCTTTTAGCATTTTTTAGATATTTTATGAGATATTTTGTGCCTTGGGCTTTGCAAAGCCTCAAGGACAAGTTTAGATATTTTGAATAGGCCAATGAGAGTGCAAATTGAACTAAGAGGTTTTCCTCATTTGAGCCTATGTATTCCAAAGGCATTCATTGTAAACAAGGCTAAAATTGATGATAGAAGCAATATATGGTCATATAAGCTTTGGAAGAAATACTTGTCTCATGCTTTTGGATAGTCTCTTGGATGTTCTTGGATGGTGAAAGAGGATTGTTGTTGGATTCCATGACTTGGTAAAATGGTATAGTGTCTCTTTCTTTGTTTTGTTTTCTAGTTTTCATTCATGAATCCATATTTCTTGCTTGCTATAGATCAGTAGAGAACAAATTTGAGACATGCCCATGGAGACACCTCAAATTTCCAGTTTCTTCATAGCTTCCATGTTTTCTTCATCTTTAGTCACATTAAAGAATTCTTGATTGCTCTTTAATAACCTAAGGATATTGTTGCTTATTTCATTCATGGTTTTATGCATGCTAAGTATGATTTACGGTACACCCTACTTACTCATGGCTAGCCATAGTTCCATCCATGAAATCTCTCTTTGACTGATTAGATTGTCATTTGTTGAACCAAGGAGGTCTTGTTCCGATCTTGCCCTTTGCCTAAGACTATGAAATCTTGTTTTCAAAGTGCCCAATAACTTGAAGTATTGTGTTTAGGCATTCCGGCATAGTGATTTGAGTTGTTTGTCTGTCTTAAGTGTTCTCCCCAAAGTCTAATAGCCATTTCCCAAAGTTAGAGAGTGATATATCTCTATGCATGGCTTAAATGTTTATTTCTATGTATTGATTAGCTTATAGTTACATTTCTCATGATTAATGGTTTGCCCTACCATGTTTATGTCAGCTACTAAAATAGTTATGATTGAAATCCTTTGTTGTTCCCAAACTTGATGTCCATTTTATTCCATTTTGCCCAAAGATCCTTTTTATCTCTAATCAAATCAACCCTTCAACAGCCTTGTATCACCATATGATAGCTTTCTTGACCTTTTCGACCCCATAGCCCAGTTGATCTAACATCTTTTTACCTATCTTATATTTTTGATCAGTTTCATCCCTCACAACATAAAAACCAAAACCAAAAAACCTACTTCATAACTAGCCTAAAATCAGAACACAATAAGAAAACACACAGATATCCCTTACACATATGGAGAGAGCCCTCTCTGAGTCCAGGAAGGCTAGGTCCTTGGGCTCCAAAGACTGGTTTGATGTTACACTGTCATTTGGCTTACCAATAAGCCAAATCACGGGACCCTAACATAATGGCGATCACAGTGGGACTCTGAGTAATAAACAAACTTAGTTTCCCTAAAATTTTAGAGACCTTTGAGAATACTATTTGGCTGACTTATCCCACCTCTTACTAACATAATGGCGATCACGGTGGGCAGGGAAAATTTTAGGGGTGAATTTTAGCCCAAAGGCGAATTTTAAGAGGTTTTAAATTTTGATAGGGTGAATTTTTTATATAAAACCCATTTTCTATAGTTTTATAAAATTAGCCCTATAATTATTTTAAAAATAATTAATTATTAAATATTAGCCCACCAAAATAAATGCCCGTAAAACTGAAAAAATGGAATTCGCTCCCATTTTTTTTGTTTGGAGCAGATTTAAATGGCATTCGCTCTCGATTTTCTTTGTTTGGAGCAGATTTAAATGGCATTCGCTTGGAATTACTGGGTCGGAGGAAGGATTTGGAGTGATTCGCCCCATTTCTGTGGGCTAATGAGGTATTTGTGCCTTTTATTATTGCGGGTGCGCGGGCCATCAGTAGTTTAGTCGATGCTCTGGTGGGATTTATCTCATGGGTCTCAGCGGATTGTCATTCAAGCATTATTGGAAAAAATTAGGCTATGATGATGGTTGGTATTGGAGATTCTGAGTGCAGCAGCAAAATAGAGGTTGGAATGGTTTATTAGGAGGAGCTTGATGGGCTGTCAGGGGTTTTTGTTGTGGCTTCCATGGAAAGGTTAGGTTGAAGATCGGTTGGTATTGAGGGGATTTGGGAGGGTATTAATTCTGTTTACATAAGCTTTCGAGGTTAGGCCAAAGAGATGTATTTGGTGGCAATGGTTCAAGCACAGGGGAAATATTTCAAGGATTCTTTGAATGGGCAAAAAATATTTCGTCGTTACTGGGTCGGAGAAGTTGTTGGGGCTTGGAAGGGGTGTGGAAGTTGATTGTTGGATGTGCAAACCTACCAGATCAATGGAGGTGGAAATCGATAGAGGTGAAAACTTACAAGATCTGGACACATTGACTGATGACAGCTACACGCATTGACGATGAATTCAAAGTTTCTCGTCTGTGATGTATTACTTGCTCTCTGCATTTATGTTAGAATTTCCATTTTAGTTGGAACTGATTTTTTTGTGCTTGTCGTTTTACCTAGAACTGACCTTATGTCTCAGCATTGTTATTATACTTAGAGTTGTTTCTATGTTTGCAAAACTGCAGCTATTTACTGGAGACTACGGTTTGGTAACATCGATACATGGATGAATAGTGTCTCTAAGACTGGAATGTTTATTGAATCAGAAAGGGCGAGGACAGTGGGACCAGATTTTGGTGATGTCGAGATGTGATAGTGAATAAAATTTCAATTAATTTGATTTTTCCTGTGGTTAGGTGCATTGAACAGGTGTGAAAAAAAATTGCAGGAGGATATGCTCTGTTCATGCCTGTTTCTGTGAACTTGGAAAAAGTTAGATGAACTGGGTGAGGCAAGCTCTACATTTTCCAGTGTAGGTTTGTTGTGGAATGATAATATTCACCAGGTTTTCTTTAAGTCATGAAGTAAATTCATGAAACATTCCAAATTTCCATCAAGGTGTAGATATTCCCCCTTTTATACTCATGGTTTTTGACGTGTTTGAACTGGTGGTATGGCCATTTTACACGGGGAATATTTTTTGGAGCTCATTATCATATTTATACTTGGCCTTACTTCTGGTAGTCCACTTATCAAGGCCTTTAACCTTGAGGATATGGAATTGAAGGAATCTATCGTCTTGAATGGTTTGTCTGGAATTGTTGATGATAATCAAACTGGAAGTAAATGTGACATTGGAAATTCATCCTGTGGTTTTCATGACATGAAGAAATTAGTTTTATGTGAAGAAGAATTGAAAGGGATTGGGTCATTAATACCAGTGGTCAGCTTAATACTAGCTTGCAGTTTGATAATGATGTGCTGATCACTAGAGAAGGCAATTTAGAGATTCTGTCGCATGTTTCTGTGGGCTCTCCATTTGCAGGTTTTCTGATCAATATTAATATCTCAGGGGTCTTATTATTGGCTGAGTATGCATCTCTTTTAGCAGGGACATTGACCGTACGTGCAGGAAACTTATTTTTACAAAATAATTCTTTCCTGAAGACAACTGCATTAGGTGGAGCACCACCCCCCCAAACGAGTGGAACACCACTCGGTGTTGATGGTGCAGGTGGAGGTCATGGAGGTAGAGGTGCTTGCTGCATTAAGTGATCCGGATTTATGTAGGAATGCAACAGAATAAAAATATAACCATAAATACAGAGATGCAGCGGAAATAACACTTCATTTCATTAATATCAAAGAACTGAAATTTGCTTACAGACAGAATGGAAATAAAAACTGGCTAAGTGACTGGTAGTTATCTCTGAGAAGAGATGTGGCGGCTACAGGCCTCTGAACTGAGTTACAATGAGGCTCGAGGGCCTATTTATTATTGAGAAACGATGGAGAATCCTAAACATCCAAAAACCTAACCCTAGGAGATGAAGCGCCAAAACTATGGGCCCCATTTGGGTAATTGGTGTTTCAACTTCCCAGGGACGTAACTTTGGCATACTATCTCCATTTGACGCACATGATACATCATTAGAAATCTCTATCCGAGGACTACAACTTTTGTGATGTTTTTGATGATCAAAATCACAACAAATTTAATACCCAAAAAACGCCGTTTAGGGCCTCAAAACGGCTCCGGAAGTTCAGGACCCGAAAAACTGCTAAAAAATAGTAAGTTTTGTTGCAACTTGAAAATTGAAAGAACTGAAGATGGGGGTTCAAATGGAATAGGTGGGTGGCCACCAATATCCACCTGGATCATTAAGCCCCCAAAACGGCTCAGAGAGTGGAGGACCCGAAAACCTGCTAAAAATAGTAAGTTGTGCTGAATGTGAAAAGCTGCAAGAATTGATGGTGCTGGTCCAAATGGAATAGGTGGGTAGCCACCGATATCCACCTGGATCATTCCTCCCTCCTTAGGAAGCAATGGTCCCCATTGCGTTGAGATCCTCCATGAGATGAGGCAAATTCTGTTGAACTGAGTATTAGATGTGTTGAAGATGTCATGGACCTGCGGGTGGACATGCTGGATGCATTTAGTAAATTTGGTTTCTTCATCAGCCTCATACAGTACATGTTTGGATTCTGTATGTGTAGTTGCAGGATGTATGGGAACATCAGGTGGTGGTGCATTGGGAGTCAGATCAATGGAGTGCTTGTCCTGACAGTGTAGAGGAACCTCTATGAGTGAGGAGAAATTGTCATCGTATTCCTCCACGACTTTGTCCATCTGCTGCAGCCGTGAAAGGGAGCCCTGTTTCGAGGTTGTGGCCACAATATTCTTCTTTCCCTGTGAGTGAGTCGTAAGGAAAATGAATTTCCTGGTCTGGGAAACAATCTTACTGCGTTGTTTTGCAGTAGTCAAAGAGATGGCAGGAGGCGGTACTACCTCCGGTATCCTGTACAAGTTATTTCCAAAAGTAATAATAACAGCACGAGGCCTAGACTCATACACAGCATGTCGCCACCATAAGTATGGTTGGCCCAATATTACATCGACCATCGAGAGGGCAACAACACACAGCCCCACCACTCATGCAACGAATGGCTTCGTCTTTTGTGTCGTCGCTTCTTTGTATGGATACGAGGAGATCTCCTCACCAGGTGGAGCCACCCAGGGTGGTCTTGTACGGTACAACCGGGTGTGCTATGGGCTGACAAGCGGCGCTTCACGACGTCCGCTGAAATGAGGTTCTTTTGGCTTCCGCTATCGACGAGAAACTGCAGCGGAGAACCCTTCACCCACATCTGCGACTGGAAGAGGCGCTCCCCCTCCTCTGGATCCTCTGGACCCTCCTTCTGGATCTTGGTGGTGGCAACAATGGCACTGGGATCCGCATCAATGATCCGCTTCCCTTTGTCATTGCCTTTGTCTGGTTCTAACTCAGGATCAGAAAATGCATCTGATTCGGGTGCCTTTAGTTCAGCCACCAAAGACTGTTTGGCCCGACACTCGTTTGTGCTGTGAGTGGGGCTATTATGAAATTCACACCACTTCCCTGTGTCCTTCTTTGGTTTTGGTGTTATTCTAAGTCGCATTGCTTTGGCCTTGCCCCTTGTTCTTCGGTTCGGGGGCACCTTTTGGATTCGCAGATCCAAAGTCTCGCTTCTTCTGCTTAAATTTCTGCTCGATCTTGGCGGCATAGAGATATGCCGTGCCAAGCGATGTAATGTCGAGGAACTCCATTTCCTCCTGAATGTGTTTGTGCAGACAGCCGCGGTACTTGAGCACCAAATGTCTCTCTGAATCTTTAATACCCAACTTTGTGCGCAGGGTATGGAACAGATTCGTCAGTTCGTGCACATCTTGATCCTTTTGCTGCCGCAGCGTGGTCCATTGGATGTATTTGTCCTCATAGCTCCCCACGGGGTAATATTGTTCCTTGATGCCGTCTCGGAATGAATTCCAAGTGGGTGTGGTCGAGAAAAGAGAGGGTTCCCCTTCGCCCTCTTGCTCACGGTAGGTTTCCCACCAGTCTTTGGCACGAGGTGCGGCTTTGAGGAGTGAAAAAATAATCTTTTCTCGGTCGAGTGGCAGGCAAGAAAATGCCCTTCCCAACTTAACGATTTAACCATACGTACGGTAATCGTACTCGCCCGAAATATAGGAATGTCAAAGTTTACTTGTACCTTGAAGGGAGTGGCGCCTCCAGAGTGGTTGTTGGATGCAGATGCGCCATATGTGGGCAGTCGTTGAAGGATTTGAGCAAAGTTATCCATCGTCACGTTCCTTTTTTTCTCGAGGGCCTCCTCGAGCAGTATATTGATAGGATCTCCTGCTCCCTCGTCATTCGTTTCTTCCACCATGGGAGGTCGGCCGGGGTTTTGCGGGGGCGGTCTTGCAAGGGTTCAGCCGAATCGAGCCTAACTCCTTATACACGGCAAGCGTGCGAGATGTACGAAAAACAAAGAAAGAACGGACCCTGCGATACCGCTGGTCCGGATTTATGTGGGAAGCAACAGAATAAACATATAACCATAAATACGAGAGATGCGGTGAGCCACTGCTTCATTTCATTAATATCAAAGGCGAAATTTGCTTACGGACGAATGAAATAAAACTGGCTAGGCGGCGGTAGCTATCTGCGAGAAGAGGTGTGGCGACTGGGGCTTACGAACTCCTTTACAATGAGCCGCGAGGGCCTATTTATTATTGAGAAACAATGGAGAACCCTAAACATCCCAAAAACCTAACCCTAGGAGATGAAGCGCCAAAACTATGGGCCCCGTTTGGGTAAATTGGTGTTTCAACTTCCCAGGGACGTAACTTTGGCATACTATCTCCGTTTGACGCACATGATACATCATTAGAAATCTCTATCCAAGGACTACAGCTATCGAGACGAATTTGATCAAAAAATTCGCTGGCGCTTTCATACCCAAAAAATGTCGTTTAGGGCCTCACTGCGGCTCCGGAAGTTCAAGACCCGAAAAACTGCTAAAAATAGTAAGTTATGCCGAAACTTGAAAATTGAAAGAACTGAATATGGGGGTTCCAATGGAATAGGTGGGTGGCCACCAATATCCACCTGGATCATTAAGCCCCCAAAACGGCTCCGAGAGTGGAGGACCCGAAAACCTGCTAAAAATAGTAAGTTGTGCTAAATGTGAAAAGCTGCAAGAATTGATGGTGCTGGTCCAAATGGAATAGGTGGGTGGCCACCGATATCCACCTGGATCATTCCTCCCTCCTTAGGAAGCAATGGTCCCCATTGCGTTGAGATCCTCCATGAGATGAGGCAAATTCTGTTGAACTGAGTATTAGATTTGTTGAAGATGTCACGGACCTGCGGGTGGACATGCTGGATGCATTTAGTAAATTTGATTTCTTTAGCAGCCTCATACAGTACATGTTTGGATTCTGTATGTGTAGTTGCAGGATGTATGGCAACATCAGGTGGTGGTGCATTGGGAGTCAGATCAATGGAGTGCGTCTCCTGATTATGTAGAGGAACCTCTATGAGTGAGGAGAAATTGTCATCGTATTCCTCCATGACTTTGTCCATCCAGCATTGTGAAAGGGCCATTTTTAGGTTGTGGCCACAATATTCTTCTTTCCACGAGTGAGTCGTAAGGAAAATGATTTCACAATTGCGGAAAGAATACGTTGCGTTGTTTTGGGTAGTGAAAGATGGCGGGGAAGGCGGTACTACCTCTCGGTATCTGTGCAAGGATTATTCCCAAAGTAATAATAACGACACGGAGCCTGAACTCACTTACACAATGTTGCCTCCTGGTATGGTAAGCCCAATAATAAATCGACTCGCTCAAGAGGAGCAACATCACACAATACCTCATCCGTGAATGGCTTGATACTGTATGGAAGTCGGCACTGCTGGCGGATGCGGAGATCTCTCCCTGGGTGGAGCCACCCAATGGTATACGGTTGCGGGTGTGCTATGGATGGTAGGCCGAGCCGCTTCACGACGTCTGCTGAAATGAGGTTCTTTTGGCTTCCGCTATCGACGAGAAACTGCAGCGGAGAACCCTTCACCCACATCTGCCACTGGAAGAGGCGCTCCCCCTCCTCTGGATCCTCTGGACCCTCCTTCTGGATCTTGGTGGTGGCAACAATGGCACTGGGATCTGCATCAATGATCTGCTTCCCTTTGTCATTGCCTTTGTCTGGTTCTAACTCGGGGATCGGAAAAATGCATACGGTTCGGGTTTGTTGTTCGACCACTGTTGTTTTTTGTTTGTGAAACACTTGTTTGTCTTGTGGTCGGTACAGTATAGAATGCACCACTTCCTTGTGTCCTTATTTGTATTTGTGGTGTTGTTTTGAGTCGCACTACTTTGGGCTTTCCCATTGTTCTTTGGTTCAGGGGCACCTTTCGTATTCTCAGATCCAAAGTCTCGCTTCTTTTGCTTAAATTTATGCTCGATCTTGGCGGCATAGCGATATGTCGTGCCAAGCGATGTAATGTCGAGGAACTCCATTTCCTCCTGAATGTGTTTGTGCAGACAGCCGCGGTACTTGAGCACCAAATGTCTCTCTGAATCTTTAATACCCAACTTTGTGCGTAGGGTATGGAACAGATTTGTCAGTTCGTGCACATCTTGATCCTTTTGTTGCCGCAGCGTGGTCCATTGGATGTATTTGTCCTCATAGCTCCCCCAGGGTAATATTGTTCCTTGATGCCGTCTCGGAACGAATTCCAAGTGGGTGTGGCCGAGAACAGAGAGGGTTCCCCTTCGCCCTCTTGCTCACGGTAGGTTCCCCACCAGTCTTTGACATGGGGGGCAGCTTTGAGGAGTGCAAAAATAATCTTTTCTCGGTCAGAGAAGTCATGGACCGAGAAATACCCTTCCAACAAATTTACCATTTATCTACAACGTACGCATCTATTTTACCTTCAAATAGGAAATGTCAAAGTTGAGGGTCTGTACCTTGAGAAGGAGTGGCACCTCCAGTGGGGCTGTTGGATGCGGATGCGCCATAGGTAGTCGTTGAAGGATTTGAGCAAAGAGATTATCATCATCGCGTTCCTTTGTTCTCGAGGCCTCCAGAGTTAGGGAGGATTCGGCCTGATAGGATATCAGATGTCCTCGTCTTTATTTTCTTATGCCTATATATTGGTTGCGGTGATCTTGCAAATGAACAACCGGATCGAGCCTAACTCCTTTTTTTTTTGAGCGCGTGGGGACATGCAGAAAAACAAAGAAAAGAAACGGACCTACGATGCCAACGATGCGATTTATGTAGGAACGCGTGAGAATACACATATAACCATAAATACAGAGATGCAGCGGACATAACACTTCATTTCATTAATATCAAAGAACTGAAATTTGCTTACAGACAGAATGGAAATAAAACTAGCTAGGGCGCTGGTAGCTATCTCTGAGAAGAGATGTGGTAGCTACAGGCTTCTGAACTGCTTTACAATGAGGCGCGAGGGCCTATTTATTATTGAAAAACAATGGAGAACACTAAACATCCCAAAAACCTAACCCTAGGAGATGAAGCGCCAAAACTATGGGCCCCGTTTGGGTAAATTGGTGTTTCAACTTCCCAGGGACGTAACTTTGGCATACTATCTCCGTTTGACGCACATGATACATCATTCGAAAGCTCTATCCGAGGACTACAGCTGTCGGGACGAATTTGATCAACAAATTCGCTGGCGCTTTCATACCCAAAAAACGTCGTTTAGGGCCTCACTACGGCTCCGGAAGTTCAGGACCCGAAAAACTGCTAAAAATAGTAAGTTATGCCGAAACTTGAAAATTGAAAGAACTGAATATGGGGGTTCCAATGGAATAGGTGGGTGGCCACCAATATCCACCTGGATCATTAAGCCCCCAAAACGGCTCCGAGAGTGGAGGACAAAACCTTTGCTAAATAATGAGATTGTCTTTGAATTAACGAAAAGGCTGCGGGGTGATGGTCTTTGGTCCAAATGGAATAGGTGGGTGGCCACCGATATCCACCTCGATCATTCCTCCCTCCTTAAAAAGCAATGGTCCCCATTACGTTGAGATCCTCCATGAGATGAGGCAAATTCTGTTGAACTGAGTATTAGATGTGTTGAAGATGTCACGGACCTGCGGGTGGACATGCTGGATGCATTTAGTAAATTTGGTTTCTTTAGCAGCCTCATACAGTACATGTTTGGATTCTGTATGTTTAGTTGCAGGATGTATGGCAACATCAGGTGGTGGTGCATTGGGAGTTAGATCAATGGAGTGCGTCTCCTGATTATGTAGAGGAACCTCTATGAGTGAGGAGAAATTGCCATCGTATTCCTCCATGACTTTGTCCATCTGCTGCAGCTGTGAAAGGGAGCCCTGTTTCGAGGTTGTGGCCACAATATTCTTCTTTCCCTGTGAGTGAGTCGTTAGAAAAATGAATTTCCTGGTCTGGGAAACAATCTTACTGCGTTGTTTTGCAGTAGTCAAAGAGATGGCAGGAGGCGATACTACCTCTGGTATCCTGTACAAGTTATTTCCCAAAGTAATAACAATAGCACGAGGCCTAGACTCATACACAGCATGTCGCCTCCACAAGTATGGTTGGCCCAATAATACATCAGCTACATCAAGAGGAGCAACATAACACAATACCTCATCTGTGAATGTCTTGATACTGTATGGAAGTCGACACTGCTGGCGGATGCAGAGATCTCTCCCTGGGTGGAGCCACCCGATGGTATACGACTGCGGGTGTGCTATGGTTGGTAGGCCGAGCCGCTTCACGACGTCTGCTGAAATGAGGTTCTTTTGGCTTTCGCTATCGACGAGAAACTGCAGCGGAGAACCCTTCACCCACATCTGCGACTGGAAGAGGCGCTCCCCCTCCTCTGGATCCTCTGGACCCTCCTTCTGGATCTTGGTGGTGGCAACAATGGCACTGGGATCCGCATCAATGATCTGCTTCCCTTTGTCATTGCCTTTGTATGGTTCTAACTCAGGATCAGAAAATGCATCTGATTCGGGTGCCTTTAGTTCAGCCACCAAAGACTGTTTGGCCCGACACTCGTTTGTGCTGTGAGTGGGGCTGTTATGAAATTCACACCACTTCCCTATGTCCTTCTTTGGATTTGTGGTGTTGTTTTGAGTTGCATTGCTTTGGCCTTGCCCCTTGTTCTTCGATTCGGGGGCACCTTTCGGATTCGCAGATCCAAAGTCTCGCTTCTTCTGCTTAAATTTCTGCTCGATCTTGGCGGCATAGCGATATTCCGTGCCAAGCGATGTAATGTCGAGGAACTCCATTTCCTCCTGAATGTGTTTGTGCAGACAGCCGCGGTACTTGAGCACCAAATGTCTCTCCGAATCTTTAATACCCAACTTTGTGCGCAGGGTATGGAACAGATTCGTCAGTTCGTGCACATCTTGATCCTTTTGTTGCCGCAGCGTGGTCCATTGGATGTATTTGTCCTCATAGCTCCCCACAGGGTAATATTGTTCCTTGATGCCGTCTCGGAACGAATTCCAAGTGGGTGTGGTCGAGAATAGAGAGGGTTCCCCTTCACCCTCTTGCTCACGGTAGGTTTCCCACCAGTCTTTAACATGGGGGGCGGCTTTGAGGAGTGCAAAAATAATCTTTTCTCGGTCAGAGAAGTCATGGACCGAGAAATACCCTTCCAACAAATTTAACCATCTGTCTACAGCGTCTGCATCTATTTTTCCTTCAAATAAAGGAATGTCAAAGTTTACTTGTACCTTGAAGGGAGTGGCACCTCCAGAGTGGCTGTTGGATGCAGATGTGCCATATGTGGGTAGTCGTTGAAGGATTTGAGCAAAGTTATCCATCATCGCGTTCCTTTGTTTCTCGAGGGCCTCCTCGAGCAGTATTTTGATAGGATATCCTGCTCCCTCGTCTTTCTTTTCTTCGCCATGGGGGTACGTCGGGGTTTGCGGTGATCTTGCGAGGTTCAACAGGATCGAGCCCTAACTCCTTGTACCACGGCGGCGTCGAGACATACAAAAAGAAAAACAAAGAAAGCGGACCCTGGGGTACCAACAATCCGGATTTATGCAGGAACGCAACAGAATAAACACATAACCATAAATACAGAGATGCAGCGGAAATAACACTTCATTTCATTAATATCAAAGAACTGAAATTTGCTTACAGAAAATGGAAATAAAACTAGCTAGGGTACTGGTAGCTATCTCTGAGAAGAGATGTGGTGGCTACAGACCTCTGAACTGCTTTACAATGAGGCGCGAGGGCATATTTATTATTGAGAAACAATGGAGAACCCTAAACATCCCAAAAACCTAACCCTAGGAGATGAAGCGCCAAAACTATGGGCCCCGTTTGGGTAAATTGGTGTTTCAACTTCCCAGGGACGTAACTTTGGCATACTATCTCCGTTTGACGCATATGATACATCATTAGAAAGCTCTATCCGAGGACTAAAGCTATCGGGATGAATTTATTAATTAAATTCGCTGGCGCTTTCATACCCAAAAAACGTCGTTTAGGGCCTCACTACGGCTCCGGAAGTTTAGGACCCGAAAAACTGCTAAAAATAGTAAGTTATGCCGAAACTTGAAAATTGAAAGAACTGAATATGGGGGTTCCAATGGAAAAGGTGGGTGGCCACCAATATCCACCTGGATCATTAAGCCCCCAAAACGGCTCCGAGAGTGGAGGACCCGAAAACCTGCTAAAAATAGTAAGTTGTGCTGAATGTGAAAATCTGCAAGAATTGATGGTGCTGGTCCAAATGGAATAGGTGGGTGGCCACCGATATCCACTTGGATCATTCCTCCCTCCTTAGGAAGCAATGGTCCCCATTGCATTGAGATCCTCCATGAGATGAGGGAAATAATGTTGAACTGGGTATTAGATTTGTCGAAGATGTCATTGACTTGTGGACGGACATGTTGGATGCGTTTAGTTATCAACCTCAAACAATACATGTGTGGATTCTGTATGTGTAGCTGCAGGAGGTATGGCAACATCATGTATGGCAACATCGAGTGGTGGTGCATTGGAGTCGAATCAATGGATTTCGTCTCCCCGATTGTAGAGGAACCTCGCAGGTGAGGAGAAATTGTCATCGTATTCCTCCATGACTTTGTCCGTACGCTGATGCAGCAGAAGGAGACCTATTTCGAAAGTTGTGGCCACAATATTCTTCTTTTCACACAACAGGTGAGTTGTAAGGAAAATGAATTTTCTGGTTTGGGAAACAATCTTACTGCGTTGTTTTGCAGTAGTCAAAGAGATGACAGGAGGCAGTACTACCTCCGGTATCCTGTACAAGTTATTTCCCAAAGTAATAATAAAAGCACGAGGCCTAGACTCATACACGGCATGTCGCCTCCACAAGTATGGTTGGCCCAATAATACATCAGCTACATCAAGAGGAGCAACATCACACAATACCTCATGCAACGAATGGCTTAATCTTGTATGAAGTCGCTTAACTATTTGAGCGGATGCGGAGATCTTTCTCCCTGGAGGTGGAGCCACCCAGGTGGTATCTGTTGCGGGTGTGCTATGGTTGGTAGCAAGGCACTTCACGACGTCTCTGCTTCAGAAATAAGTTCTTGCAACCACAACTATCGACGAAAGCTGCCCGGCGGAAGACCTTCGCACATCTGCCCACGGCCCGGAAGCGCTCCCCCTCCTGCGACTCCTATGGACCGTTTTCGCCTTGGATCTTGGTGGTGGCAACAATGGCACTGGGATCCGCATCAATGATCTGCTTCCCTTTGTCATTACCTTTGTCTGGTTCTAACTCAGGATCAGAAAATGCATCTGATTCGGGTGCCTTTAGTTCAGCCACAAAAGATTGTTTGGCCCGACACTCGTTTGTGCTGTGAGTGGGGCTGTTATGAAATTCACACCACTTCCCTGTGTCCTTCTTTGGATTTGTGGTATTGTTCTGAGTCGTATTGCTTTGGCCTTGCCCGTTGTTCTTCGGTTCGGGGGCACCTTTCGGATTCGCGGATCCAAAAGTCTCGCTTATACCTTGCGTTACGCTGCGATCTTGGCGGCATAGCGATATGCCGTGCCAAGCGATGTAATGTCGAGGAACTCAATTTCCTCCTGAATGTGTTTGTGTAGACAGGCGCGGTACTTGAGCACCAAATGTCTCTCTGAATCTTTAATACCCAACTTTGTGCACAGGGTATGGAACAGATTCGTCAGTTCGTGCACATCTTGATCCTTTTGTTGCCGCAGCGTGGTCCATTGGATGTATTTGTCCTCATAGCTCCCCACAGGGTAATATTGTTCCTTGATGCCATCTCGGAACGAATTCCAAGTGGGTGTGGTCGAGAACAGAGAGGGTTCCCCTTCGCCCTCTTGCTCACGGTAGGTTTCCCACCAGTCTTTGACATGGGGGGCGGCTTTGAGGAGTGCAAAAATAATCTTTTCTAGGTCAGAGAAGTCATGGACCGAGAAATACCCTTCCAACAAATTTAACCATCTGTCTACAGCGTCTGCATCTATTTTTCCTTCAAATATAGGAATATGTCCAAGGTTTACTTGTGCCGCGGAAGGGGTGGCACCTCCCGGAAGTGGTACACATTCGGATGCGGATGTGCCATGTGGGTAGTCGTTGAAGGATTTGAGCAAAGTTATCCATCATCGCGTTCCTTTGTTTCTCGAGGGCCTCCTCGAGCAGTATTTTGATAGGATATCCTGCTCCCTCGTCTTTCTTTTCTTCCGCCATGGGAGGTCGTTGGGGTTTTCCAGGCTGATCCTGCAAGGGTTCAACCAGATCGAGCCCTAACTCCTTATACCCTGACCGCGTCGGGGACATGCAAAGAAAAACAAAGAAAGAGCAGACCCCTCTGATACCACTGATCCGGATTTATGTAGGAACGCAACAGAATAAACACATAACCATAAATACAGAGATGCAGCGGAAATAACACTTCATTTCATTAATATCAAAGAACTGAAATTTGCTTACAGACAATGGAAATAAAACTAGCTAGGGTACTGGTAGCTATCTCTGAGAAGAGATGTGGTGGCTACAGACCTCTGAACTGCTTTACAATGAGGCGCGAGGGCCTATTTGTTATTGAGAAACAATGGAGAACCCTAAACATCCCAAAAACCTAACCCTAGGAGATGAAACGCCAAAACTATGGGCCCCGTTTGGGTAAATTGGTGTTTCAACTTCCCAGGGACGTAACTTTGGCATACTATCTCCGTTTGACGCATATGATACATCATTAGAAAGCTCTATCAGAGGACTACAGCTGTCGGGACGAATTTTATCAGAAAATTTGCTGGCGCTTTCATACTAATGTCGTTTGGGGCCTCACTACGGCTGCGGAAGTTCGAGACCGGCACTAAATAATGAGATTGTCTTGCAAGAAACTTGAGAATTGAAAGGAAGCAAATATGGGGTTCCAATGGACGGGTGGGTGGCCACCAATATCCACACACGTAATTAAGCACACAAAAGCAACTCACGGTGGAGGACAGAAAACACTGTAAATAGTAAGTTGTGTTGAATGTGAAAAGCGCGAGGTGGGTAGATGTGGTCCAAATGGAATGAGTGGGTGGCCATAAATGTCCACCTGGATCAGTCCTCCCTCCTTAGGAAGCAATGGTCCCCATTGCGTTGAGATCCTCCATGAGATGAGGAAAATTCTATTGAACTGGGTATTAGATGTGTTGAAGATTTCATGGACCTGCGGGTGGACATGCTGGATGCGTTTAGTAAATTTGGTTTCTTTATCAGCCTCATACAGTACATGTTTGGATTCTGTATGTGTAGTTGCAGGATGTATGGCAACATCGGGTGGTGGTGCATTGGGAGTCAGATCAATGGAGTGCTTGTCCTGACAGTGTAGAGGAACCTGTATGAGTGAGGAGAAATTGTCATCGTATTCCTCCATGACTTTGTCCATCTGCTGCAGCCGTGAAAGGGCTCTGTTTCGTGTCGTGGCACGTATTCTTCTTTCCATGTCTTGGTGGTGTGCAAGAAAATGAATTTCTTTGATGCGGAAACAATCTTACTGCGTTGTTTTGCGGTAGTCAAAGAGATGACAAGAGGCAGTACTACCTTTGGTATCCTGTACAAGTTATTTCCCAAAGTAATAATAACAGCACGAGGCCTAGACTCATACACAGCATGTCGCCTCCACAAGTATGGTTGGCCCAATAATACATCAGCTACATCAAGAGGAGCAGCATCACACAATACCTCATCCGTGAATGGCTTGATACTGTATGGAAGTCGGCACTGCTGGCGGATGTGGAGATCTCTCCCTGGGTGGAGCCACCCAGGCTTGAACCTCGATCCTCGAGCCTATTGGTGAGCGGCCCACTTCACGGCATCTGCTGAGGAATGAGGTTCTTTTGGCTTCCCGTTATGAGGGAAAGCGCGGCGGAGAACCCTTCACCCACGTACGCGGCCCGGAAGAGCGCTCCCCCTCCCTGCGGATCCTCACAGACCTCATACGGATCGGTGGTGGCACGTGTGTGCCAGGGATCCCGCATCAATGATCGCCCTTTGTCATTGCCTTTGTACGGTTCTAACTCGGGGATCGAAAAATACACATACGATTCGGGTGCCTTTAGTTCGGCCACCAAAGACTGTTTGGCCCGACACTCGTTTGTGCTGTGAGTGGGGCTGTTATGAAATTCACACCACTTCCCTGTGTCCTTCTTTGTATTTGTGGTGTTGTTCTGAGTCGCATTGCTTTGGCCTTGCCCCTTGTTCTTCGGTTCGGGGGCACCTTTCAGATTCGCAGATCCAAAGTCTCGCTTCTTCTGCTTAAATTTCTGCTCGATCTTGGCGGCATAGCGATATTCCGTGCCAAGCGATGTAATGTTGAGGAACTCCATTTCCTCCTGAATGTGTTTGTGCAGACAGCCGCGGTACTTGAGCACCAAATGTCTCTCTGAATCTTTAATACCCAACTTTGTGCGCAGGGTATGGAACATATTCGTCAGTTCGTGCACATCTTGATCCTTTTGTTGCCGCATCGTGGTCCATTGGATGTATTTGTCCTCATAGCTCCCCACGAGGTAATATTGTTCCTTGATGCCGTCTCGGAACGAATTCCAAGTGGGTGTGGTCGAGAACAGAGAGGGTTCCCCTTCGCCCTCTTGCTCACGGTAGGTTTCCCACCAGTCTTTGACATGGGGGGCGGCTTTGAGGAGTGCAAAAATAATCTTTTCTCGGTCAGAGAAGTCATGGACCGAGAAATACCCTTCCAACAAATTTAACCATCTGTCTACAGCGTCTGCATCTATTTTTCCTTCAAATATAGGAATGTCAAAGTTTACTTGTACCTTGAAGGGAGTGGCACCTCCAGAGTGGCTGTTGGATGCAGATGCGCCATATGTGGGTAGTCGTTGAAGGATTTGAGCAAAGTTATCCATCATCGCGTTCCTTTGTTTCTCGAGGGCCTCCTCGAGTAGTATTTTGATAGGATCTCCTGCTCCCTCATCTTTCTTTTCTTCCGCCATGGGAGGTCGTCGGGGTTTGCGAGGCTGATCTTGCAAGGGTTCAACCAGATCGAGCCCTAACTCCTTATACCCTGACCGCGTTAGGGACATGCAAAGAAAAACAAAGAAAGAGCAGACCCGCTCTGATACCACTGATCCGGATTTATGTAGGAACGCAACAGAATAAAAATATAACCATAAATACAGAGATGCAGCGGAAATAACACTTCATTTCATTAATATCAAAGAACTGAAATTTGCCTACAGACAGAATGGAAATAAAACTAGCTATGGCACTGGTAGCTATCTATAAGAAGATATGTGGCAGCTACAAGCCTCTGAACTGAGTTACAATGAGGCTCGAGGGCCTATTTATTATTTAGAAACAATGGGAAATCCTAAACAGCCAAAACCCTAACCCTAGGAGATGAGGCGCCAAAACTATGGGCCCCGTTTGGGTAAATTGGTGTTTCAACTTCCCAGGGGCGTAACTTTGGCATACGATCTCCGTTTGACGCGTACCATACCTCGTTAGAAAGATCTATCTGAGGACTA